>OMKN01081083.1:0-16745 GCA_900302345.1 Melanonus zugmayeri
GCGCATTAACTTTAAAATTCTCCTCCTCACCTTCAAAGCCCTCCATAGGCTGGCCCCCCCTTACCTGACTGACCTCCTCCTGCCCCACCGCCCCACCCGAACCCTCCGCTCCTCCTCCACCACCACCCTCTCCGTACCACCCTCCAACCTCCAAACCTTCGAGCCTTTTCCAGGACTGCACCCCGACTTTGGAACTCACTCCCACATCCCGTCAGAGATTCACCCACACTCCCCATTTTCAAATCCCGACTAAAACATTTTTCTTCCAAGCCTACAACCTCCCCTACCCCTGATGATCCACCATGTTATATCTGTAATTTCCTTTGTTCATGTTGTCTTTGGTCATTCTGTCTATTCTGTGTCTACCAGTTTTCCTATTGTATCTGCATCCCATCTGTTATTGTATTGTATCTGTTATTGTACTGTATTGCATCTCACCTGCTTGTCTCCACGTTTTCACCCTTGTATTGTATCTGTTATTCTCTTTGTTTTTGTAATGCGACTTTGGGTCACTGAAAAAATGAATATATAAATAAAATGAATTATTATTATTATTAAGATGGCACCCTTGACCTCCCACAAGATTCTGTGGTTCCAGGAGCATACTACATATGTAGTATGTAGTACGTTAGTATGCGGTTTCGAAAACAGCCTTTATTTGTGCAAGAACTGCTTAACTGTCCCCTCTAACCCGCTGGCAAAACATAAAAGGAATAACACTCAGAACACAAAACCACACTGTAGAACAGTGGTAACAAAAGTACATGAGCTCTTGTAGAGCTCTACACGTTTTCTTGCCAAGAAACGGCACCCTCTTGGCAAAAGTGTGACATGAACTTCTCTCTCACACGAATGGCCTCCCTTGTGGTGTTGGTTGAACCCATCCTGCCAACATCCTGGAGAGCAGCAGCAGCGTCCTCTTGCACTTGCTGATGTGGTCCTGCCTCATTCATGCCTGTGACCCTCAGGAAGTTGTGAAGGACACAGGTGGCTTTTACACACAGCTCTGCGGTCTCAGGGCTGACTCCAATTACACGCCGGTACATGCGCCACTGGGAGGAGAGGATGCCGAAAGCATCCTCAACAACCAACCTGGCACAGCTGAGGCGGTAATTGAACACCCTCTGCTCCCTGGTGATGTTGGAGCCTGGGAATGGCTGCATCAGGTTCCTGTGAAGGGGAAAGGCCTCATCTCCCACAAAGACATACGGCAGTGAGCCTCTGTGCTCTGCTCCTGGAACCACAGAATCTTGTGGGAGGTCAAGGGTGCCATCTTGGAGGCCCTCTCCAAAAGTGGAGTTATGAAGAGACCCACCGATGTCAACCACCCGGAAACGGTACCGTGGGTACCGTATTTTCATAATATAACAAAGTTAGAAATAAAGTTGCCAAAAAAGCCGCCATGTTGGTCCGTTTTGAAATCCGCAAGCAGATACCAAGGACCGCCCAGCGAGTTAAAGCGTCCAATGAAGCATTTGTCCAGGAACAGATGTTTTAATGTTTTAATAAATCTTTACCATAATGATAAAATGGTATGTGACTTTGTTAACCAGATACAACCTGATGTTTGTTGTGATTTTACATGTGTGTAATGTGTGCATCTTAACCTAACAAAAAAGAAAAACACACATGAGGGATTTCTCATGTTTATGACTCTGTGTTTCTATTGATACCCGTTGGCCTTTGTTTTGCATAGTATACCTGTGACTGGCTCTCAAACTGGTACCACAGAGTTTGAACACAATGATGAATATGATGGAAGCTGCAAAAGGCTATAAACCATGTTTACGACTCACTGTCTTTCCATTGATACCCATTGGTCCTTGTTTTGCATAGTAGCCTGTCTCCGATTGGTTCTCTAAACTGATACCAGTTTGTTAAACTGATACATGTCATTGTTCATGTTTTACAACTCACTGTTTTTCCACTGATAGTCTATCCCCCCACAGAAATGTTAATATCCTTCAATATTATGACATTAAGAAGTGAATGCCATGGCAACAGTGAACTAACCTATTGAGGAATTAGTTTGGTGAAAGGTCAAAGTTCAGAGAAATGTATCTTTTTTTGGTGTTGGAGGTTAATTTGAACTGACATTTCTCAAAGATTTTAAGTAAAATATTTCAAAATGTCATGCAATGACAGGAGATTAGGAGTTAGCAACCACAACCGCGTATGTACCTCATATGTCATCTGGCTCAGAGGCCGTCTTTACCATATTTACACTACTTTAGGCGCAACGAAATTCAGACGGCGGCTCAGGTGTAGTTCTACATGCACACCTGGTTAGACACATGGGTTTAGAACATGGGTTTAACTACAAGCAGCGGTCACTGGACACTGTTTTGTGAAGATAATTTTTATACTAGTACTAACCTTCATACATCACATCCATAGTGTTCTGTGGAAATATACAGGGCCACATGTGTAGCTCCCTCCAGTAAAAGACACGAACATGACGTCTTGATGAAAAAAAGGGTTTTATTCCTGTACAGACCAACCCTTGAAAACTCATAGGCTGCTTATTACAAAGAGGGACCAAGTCCTTCTTGTCTTGTCTCTGTCCACGTCCTCTTTCGTCTAAGCTAGTAACACACTGCGCACATGTGCATACAAGCTTGACATTTAAGCTCTTATGCTATTTTATGCTTCTTCATGCTTTTCCATGTGCCTTGACAGCAAGGTGTGTCATTCTTAATTGCGTGAGGAACACTGAACTGCAGAGATTAGTTCTGCCTCTCGGACTAGGCTACTATATTAAAGGTACAGGAACCAAAAAACAGCAGGTGACAAATTATATGGAAATTGACATGTGAAACTAAATATAGAGTGAAATATAGAAACTGACAATGTGAGGCAGTTACAACATGCATGAAATGTATTTGAAGTGTTGATGCACTATGATGTGCTGTGAAAAGCATAGGGTGCAGGGGACCCAAATAAAGAATGTAAGAAATGTAAGGTGCATGCATTATTCTGCAGTGTCTTTCATATTGACTATATCGTCATTGATGAATAACAGTGAAGGTTAGTACTAGTATAAAAATGAGAATTGTCTTCGAAAAACATAGTGTCCAGTGACCACTGGCTTGTAGTTAAACCGGTGCGGTGTGCATGCACATCTCAGCGTGCATGCAGAACTCGGCATAACACTTGCCGCATCAACCCGGAGCCAGCGCACTCACCTGTGGCGCAAGCAATCAGGCTAAAATAGTCTTTAGGAGTATGACTCCTAAGGGCAAACAATTGGAGCATCTACTTGGCACTTCCAACATTGACTTTTTAGGTTTGACAGAAACTTTCTTCCTTCTTAAATTCTGTCCATGACATAACCCAGCTACAGAACTAGTAGTGGCATGCCATGTGTGTGTGGTTGGTGGCTGGTTTAAGCAGCCTCACCTAGCCCGAGTCAGACTGATTAGACCACCAACCACACACACTCCACATGTCACTTGCAATGTTTCCGTTTCTGTTACCTGCCTAGGAATTACGGGTGTAAATTAGCATTTTTGCTAAACTCTGGCATGTTTACATCTTGTTTTGTTTTTTACTGATTGTGAGAGAGTGGGTGGCTGGTTTAAGCAGCCTCACCTGGCCGAGTCAGACTCGTTAGACTCGGGGGCTGGGTGAGGCTGCACACCTGTGGGCCAATCTGTAATCAGGCCCACAGGCTTAAACCAGCCACCCTTACAGACACTCGAGGCTGAGCCCTGTCCGGACAGAGTGTACCATCTGCTCATTCATTCAACATTCATCTCTGCAATAAACCGGTTCCAACATCGCCCTGTGTCCTGTCGTTGGGGAGAGGCCCTGTAGCCACCATTTGTGGGTTCATTTGGTGGCGGTGACAAGGAGTACGTCACACTGATGTTCATTGACGTGCTCTGCTCTGTGCTATGAACAAATAAAAACCTTTTTTCAGGTGCCTTTTTCAGATATTGAGCCCCTGCCCTATATATGGAACCCTATGCACGTGTGTGTGTGGGTGCGTGTGTGCGTGCGTGAGTGTTCGCATATACGTGTGTGTGTGTGCGTGTATGTTATAAGTAGGCATAAATAAATGAAATCGAACAATTGATTGAAAGTACAATACTACTTTAATAATGACTTAATTACTGCTCAGTTGCTGTTGGGCAACTGAATGAACAGCAACTGCAAGAAAAGCGCATCAAAGGCGCAGCAGCAGAGGCTCCAGATGTGTCCGTTTAAGTGACCGCCCCGAAGCTGGAAGCGCACACTTGGGCACATTCTCTCTTTTGAGACGCACATTTGGCGGTTTTGTTTGTGCGTCCTTTTTGGACAAGGCGAAATGGACGCACGAGCACCGGGGTTCATTTATCTGTGCGTCGTCGTACTCATTTCTAACAGTTTGGACGGCGCCTTAACTTTCGAGTTGACGCTGCTTCACACCAACGACCAACACATTCTTCCTGACCATCCACTTAACTTAGCGTCACCTTTTTGTGGTCAATTACCCCTGCTGTGGTGCACCTGTCCTTTGCCAGGAAACAAGATGGCTTCCATCAGTAAAACATAACTGTACAAGGCCTAACTAAAAGAATATGACAATAAAGAGGCAAGTGTGTTGTATGAAACAGCTATGTGGTAATTATTTGAATTGGTTTGTGTATGTGCAATTTGGATGTTGAAAGTATACAAGATGAAGACAGTTCAGTATGCATGTGAGGCTTGCAAGGCAGCCCTCACAAGTACCTTTCATGCAAAACTTCGAAAAAAAGTATTTAACATGCATGGGAAACCACACAAGAACAAGAAATAAAGTGAGTTTAAAATAACAAGTAACCCCCCTTGCACTTTTCCCCTGGACACAACAACCACTTGTGCCCATTTCCTCTGGATATGTACCTTTGACACCCAAATCTTCTTTCTTATCTTATCAGCTATAGTGTTCTTGTTGTTTTTAAAAGTGAACCAAACCCCCTGATCCCACCTTTGAAAAAAATGCTGTTTCTTTCATTCTGAAGTAGGGCTGCTGGCTCCCCTGTAAACGCCTCTTCCATTCAGTTCCAATAAGCGGACGACAGGTGTGCCAATAAGAGGTTATGCACGCAGTAGCATGTGTTTAGCCTGGAGAGGGAGTCATCTACAATGCCAACCAATCTACAAGTGGTATTTGGTTCTCCTTTAAAACATAACTATTTGATTAACTTTATCCATGTCTAGCATTAATTGACCAACTGGTCCTATGTTGCATAAAAAGTAATGTCAATTGATCATCGTGAAATTCGTCCCCAGGTTAAAAAAAATAAAATGAATATGAACATGCTTGCTATCACAGGTACCCCACCATCTTCTGACAAACCAGAAGGAACATACCCATATATGGTGAGATCTGACGATGGTCGAGACGTACCGGTGGTCCAAGCTTTTGCCTTTGGGAAATATCTGGGGAACTTAAAAGTCACCTTTGATCAAGCTGGAAACGTTATTAAGGCGGTTGGGAATCCGATCCTCGTGGACAGCAGCATAGCTCAAGGTAGACCATCGAAACATCCTGTCATTAACTGGCCAACTCTTCCAACATGGGTGCCAAAAGTTCCCTTTTTAGTTCATTTTCCCTAAATAATGCATTAAGACAAAATGATTTCAGAGCCATATTAATTACTATTAATTAATAACTATGAATTCTTTATTTGTATTCATTTGCATTAATTTGTATTAATCAGTATTTATTTGTATTTATTTTGCAATGGGCAAAATATGAACTGCTATTTTGTGATTTACCAGCCTTTTGATTAAACAACAAACAGAAAAACCAAGATGAATACATATTTTGTTTATGTAACATAAAAACTGAAACAGGTATTTTATGTTTTAGACCCGGTGGTGCTGGCCGATGTGAAAAATTGGAAAAACAACATGCCCGACTTTTCCACTCAGGAAGTAGGTCATACCTTAGTCCACCTCAACGGAACCTTGGAGTGTCCTTGGAGTAACCTTGGTAACCTAATCTGCACTGCTATGGTGAGCATGAGTCTAGGTTTACCGGTTTATGCTCTTGGTATAATACAATAATCTGTTCAGAATTTAGATATGTTTAAATTCAATCTATTACAAATAGTAAGTCAGTGCTTGGTGGATTGTTTTCCAGATATTTCTCAAATGAATTTTAATGTGTTCATATAACTTGACAATAAAATGTACAGCAAATGGATTTAAAATCCACAATGCATCGCAAACAGTTTACCAAATGACTAACTGTATAGTCACAGAAATTCATGAGTCACTTTCTGCTCCGCTACAAGCACGAGGAGGAGTGAGGTCTATCACAACAAGTTATCTAATGCTAAAAAACACATAGGCCTACACCCACCAGAGCTCATAAATAACAACAGCCCTTAGCACTTCAATGCACAATTGGGAACATGAAATTAAATTGCATTGATATCCATCTTCTCACACATGGGATTGTTTTTGAAGTACAAACAAAACTACTATGAAATGTCCTCTTCCTGACAGATTTATAACAAGATTAAGCATTCGGACGAGGTGCAGTGGAACCATGTAGGACTGTGTATGATCAACAGTGGCACCATACGGATGTCCATAGATGAACGATTTCAAAACGGTACGTGTGAGTGAATGAGTTCTTCCTTATTGAAACTAACATGTAATTAGTTTCTAATTACATGTTAGTTTTTAGATTTAACACAATACATCAGAAAGTGATTTATTATTGCCAAGTAGGTTACCGATACAAGCTGGATTTGTATTGGAATATTGGTGCAAGGGAAGTAAAAAATACTAATGTGCTAATAGTAATTAAAATGTGCAAATATGTACAAAATATTGCAGCAAATATTTTTAAATGAATATAAAATATAATGAATTACACTGTGGTGTTTGTTAACCTCTATGTAAAAGACGTCTGTGTACTCTCTGCTCACAGGAACCATAACTATGGAGGATATTCTCCAAGTCTTACCGTTCAGGGGAACCTTTGACATGATCCAGGTGAAGGGGTCCACACTGAAAAAGGCCTTTGAGCACTCTGTCTACCGCTATGGAAGCAAGAAAGGAGAATTTCTTCAGATTGGAGGTCTCCGAGATGCACTACAATAACGTTATACAATTGTGTTCATTGTGTCATTGTAGGGGCAGGATAGTCTAGTGGTTAGGGGGGTTTGACTCCCAGCCAAAAGGTTCTGGGTTTGAACAGTTGCACACAACATTATCTCATACCACACCACCTCCCCCTTAAAATGTTTTGATATATTATGCATTACATTTATTTTATGTATTTATGGATGTTTTTTTTTTAGTATGAATATTTAGAACTACTTCCCTGAGGATGAAGAAAATAATTATCTATCGATCTATCTACTGTATAGCGTACCCCATATTAATGACACATACCTAAATACATTTTTATCACTGTAAGCCAATTTGGATAAAAGCTTTGACTAAATAGTAGTAAATACTAGTAATATCAAAGATGTTTAATAGACCCCTTTCAGAGGCACTTTTAATTAAGCACAGGCGTCGCTCATAACACAAATGATGGGTCTGCTCCTTCTATGTACCAGAGCGCGGGTAGTAGACTACACTAGTGAGGATACCCGTGCCCTGGTACAGAAGGAGCAGACCCATAACTAGCGTTATGAGTGACGCCCGTTTGTCCTACGACGACGCCTCTGTGAAAAGAGTCTACGGTAAAGTAAAGACGCTCTTGTCGGATTCCCCTCCGAGTACAACGTCCTGCAGCCGCTCGGGAAGCGCGTGGCGTCCTTGAGGTTGCTGTGCACCATGTGCCGCGTGCCCAAATACGAACCGGTTGACCCCGACAAGGAGTACAAGGTGGTGGGGACGTCCTACATCGCGGAGGGAGGGGACGGACGGTGTGTGTGTTTGTTTGTAGGTGACATGGACGTCTCTGTTCTTTCCAAATACATCATGGAGCAGAAGCGTGTGTATCCTCCCGTGGACGGTCGGATCAAGTTCATAAACTCTTGTTTGGCCAGCAGCCCTGTCTTGTTGCTACTGAGCATGGGCCTGTCCACAATCATCTGATCAATCGCTTCACTTAAAACAAAACACTGTGCCGGAAAAACTAAAATGAGAGCCATGAAAGTGCCGACTAGCCTTGATGAAATTCTCATCTTATTACCTTCTCATCTTATAGTGCCTGCACTGTCAATAACAATATGTTAATGTACAGGAACACATATTATAGATATGAATCAAGAGTGTAACTCAACATGTTATACAATGCTAGGAAAACTGAATTAATCAGATATGCATTCAAAAAATGATGCACAGGTTCATACATTTCTTTTAAATGCATGAAAATGTTAGCATTTAGATAGACATCCGTGGGAGAGAACTAAATATAGAAGTCAAGTCATCCATGCGTGTATAAAAGTGTAATTTCTTCCTCCTTAAACATGAAGCACGCTGTGTGTGATCATGTTGCGCAAGACCCTTCCCATGCAACAGAAGGCCAAGGGGGAATACATTGCCTTTTGATAAGCAGTCATCATCATAGATAAGCAGTCATCATAATCAGCACGTTTACCAGATGGGAGAAGTTACCTCTAGCACACAGTTGCATCTGGCAACCTGAGAGATTGCCAACTGGTGGTTAAGAGTACCAAAGAAATCCCAGTGAATCAGAAAAGAAATCGAGACTAAATCAACTAATAGTTTAATCAACTTCACGTTAGACGTTGACAAAGGTAAACACATGTTAGACCATTTAATTCCATGTATTGACTATACAATAGGAACCAAGCCAACTATGTGCAATAATAAATAAGGCAATCAGTTTAAATTAACATTTGGCTTGTATGATCAGTGTTATGTTCCTAAAATGTCACCAATAACACATTGGCTTTTCCTGTACAAACGACCATGTAGGCCTTTTAAGTGCATATCTCCACTTGTACTTATTTACACAACATTGCACATGCAAAAATAAATAAGAATAAATAAATCATAACCCTGCCCTGTTTGAATCCCCCAGATCTTTTTTTTTTGTTCCCCCCCTCAGCCAAACATCGAGTCTCAGATGGCCATTGTGTATCGTGCAGCACCGCTGAGTTGTTTCCATAGCGACGCACACACGCGCACCACTGTTTTCCTTCACCTTTACATCCACGGAGCAACCACACTGGCCTCTTTCTGAACCTGCTGTGGTAAAAAAAAAAACAGTACAAAATGTTCTCAAAGGACAGACACGCACGTTCCTCCTTTTGGAAAACGAGAGGAAATGACCGAAGACCTTTGACCCCCGACCCCTCGTTAAACCCAAGCAGTGACAGAAAGGCTCCTAACAAGACAAATTGTTTTTCTTTTTCATCCTACGATGTTCACTTTGTCTTTGTATGAGGCATCCTTCTAAAGGGCAAAATATGAACTAATGTCACATCCATGAAAATAATGTCTACTTGTGGGTGAACCTGGCGAGTGTGGCCCAGGGGTTTAAACATGCGGCGGCCTGCCCAGAGTCCTATTGGGTTCATTAGTGAACCCATTGGGTTCATTAGTGAACCAATGTTCCAATACATGGTAGGTGTGGGTGTTTAGGACGTTCAAAAAACTATTTGACACTAGGGGCCACTATTTCTTTCACCTGTATGATTTTATTTTTACCTTGTTTAGTTCAGGAAACAGTTCTTGAATGGCGATATCCAGAAGCACATACGTCAGCTGAAGGAGAAGAATACATATAGAATAATGTATATTTAGTCACTTCGCCAACGCAGAAAAGTGCTGCACAAGCACATTTCTAAAAAAAACCCAACTTGACAAAGGATGGCGTGTGTATTGTATTATAGTGTACTGTACCTGTAACCAAACTGTTAGGGCATTTAGCAGACGCTTTTATCCAAAGTGAAGTATGTCATAAGTAGGTACATTTGTCAGAAGAAAGTGAAACAATATATCCCTGTCGGTATAGTAGGGATGTCAATAGAGCAAGTTTTCAACATGTTTTTACTAAGTACTATTTAAGTGTCAAGTGTCACTTTGTACTTTTTGTTGTTTTGTAAAAAAAACAAAAGTGACCCTGTAATCTGTCAGTGTCTTTGTCTTGGTGTCTGTTGTGTGCTGGTTCACCTGTTTGTTTAAAACCGGCTGTTGCAGTCCATCGAACAGCAGACGGACTCCATCGTACTTGGCCTCCTCTCCGATACATTTTGTGAGGAAATCTAAGGCGGCGAAAAAATAAAAGTCGTCAAACAGAAACAAAAACCTCAATGTTTTTCCGTGCGTCTTCAGTCGGGTTGTTGGCGGTTCTTGCGAGGTAGGAATCACCACCTGGGATGTAGCGCATCATCTCCTCAAACGACTTCTTGGCCCTCTTCTTCTTGTCCTGTGCGCACCTTGGCTGACTGGTTTCACAGAAAACCGCATCTATAGAGAAGAATGGACAGACACACGCTCAGCATTCCTGGTTAGACTCTTATTTAGAGCTGCAACGATTCATCGATTAGTTGTCAACTATTACATTTTCCAACTATTTTGATAGTCGAATTTAAGAAAAACAATCTGATTCCAGCTTCTTAAATGTGAATATTTTCTGTTTTCTTTAGTCCTCAAAGTAAACTGAATATCTGAGTTGTGTTATTAAACAGTGATTCACTTATAACATATGTGTATATAAGTATACATTTATAAAACCCACCTATACTATGGAAATTGCATGAGCAGATGGTTCTATGGTCTAATTCAGTTTCTTAAATTTGGATTTAAAAGTTAAAATGTGTGTTTTAGTGAAAAGGTGACCAATACGACTGTAGCTGAAAGTGAGTTTGATGCTTTTAAAAAAAAATGTTTTGCCTTCATTTTCTTTTGAATGTTTTGCACGTTTCTGACATTGGTGGTACCTCTGAGCAGGGTGATGAGGGAGACCAGGCGCTGCTCCTGGACCACGCGGCCCAGCTTGTTGCCCAGGTAGTGGTCTATGTAGGCCTCCAGGGTGTTTTTCACCAGGATCCGACCCCCCATGAGCAAGTGGTGCAGCCAATCGGGGATGTGGAACACGACCCGCCCTGACGTAGGGAGGACACCGAATGAACAATGAGATAACGACAGCCGTGACATGTAGGTCAATGAAAAAAGGGCACAACTGATCCTTCATCCAACCAACAACCATCTGGCCCCAGTCTTGCTGTGTGTTTCATGCTTATTTATTATCTATCCATAACATTTGTAACATTCCTCTATTCTTAGCTTTATACTGATGAAGCTCAGTCGGATGAAGCCCAGACTCCTCGAAATGAGGAGCGTGGAAAAGCATTTCACTGCTGGTTGTACAGCAGTGGACACACAATATTCTTGCAGGTTGGGGCAAACAGGAAGGTGATTCATGGAGTAATACGGTAAATGACGGTTTGGATTACAACACAAGGATACTCCACGTACCTACATACATTATATAGTCATACACCCCTTCCACCGTGATCATCTCCATGAAATAGTTCTGGTTGTGTCTCTTCTCCGTCGCCTCAGAGCGGTTGGCGTTGTTCTTGAAGAGGTCGTTGAAGAGCTGGTTGAAAAGGGGAAATGATTGAGCAAAGTAAAGAAGGTGGTTTAAGGCAGGGGTCCCTAACCTTTTTTGTACCGTGGACTGGTTTAATATTGACAATATTCTTGCGAGTGGGGGGGTTAATTATGACCGGAATATCAATATTATCATTAAAAAAAAAGTCTGACGGTGGTAGCTGACCCTGGGTTTAAAGGACTGTTTTAAGTTCACTTAGCTTGATAACCAGGCTCCACTTTGATGATATTAATAATAATAACTGACCTGATTTTATATATTGATAGCATTGAAAACTTATTTAGGTAATTTTTCCAAGGTTGAAGTTGTAACACACAAACAGGCCTTTCCCAAACAAGGCACTGAAATTATGAAATGTTAAAATAAATGTTCAATAGTTAGTCTGTTTACTACTTGAAACTTAAGATGATTAAGTTTCACACCCTGACCTTGTGGTACTCTAAAATAACATAAGGCCTTGGCACAAATATAGATTGTGTAAACATTTTCTATAAAGCAGATCAGCCAATATGCCAAAAAGGGACTCGATTTGTAATGTGTAACTGCACTTTAAGGGGAGCAAATTACGGCCGGGGCGTTCGTCGATGTTACAGAAAACACAAGCGGCGAGGTTATGAGGGGACGGAGAACGCTGCGGACAACCCAAACCTTTTTATCGTTCTCCGAGGTGGGGCTCAGGATGGTGAGCTCGGGGCGGCTGGGTTTGGGTTTGGGAGATTCACATGAATTGAAGAAGGACTGAATGAATGGCTCCAGGTGCTGTCCTTTCTATGGAGGACGGACAAACAAACACAACAGGGAAAATTTGCATTAGCATACGTAAGGATGTACTCGCTAATTCACAATGGCTACCAAGAGCTGAGAGATGCGATGCTATGTTGGCTGGTTAAAGTGTGCAAAAAATGTGACTGGGCGAATCATTTACCTCTTTTATCAGCTTGCTAGGCACGGACTTAATGATTTTCCCTGTGAGAACAAAACAGTAGCACAGCGATAAGTCTTTGTCGCAATACACCTTTTATTAGACACAGATTTCTGTAACCCCAAGGTCAATCTCTTCATTCGTGCATATTAGCATGTTAGCATTTCGTCGTATCAATCCCATCCGGACTTATTCCCCTAGTACAACGTTCAGTAGTTTACACCGAGACTTGACCCCAGTCCATACTGTACCGAGGTTCACGTCCGGTAACATCTTGTCCAGGAACTGGGACTCCATGCTGTGAGGGGACAGGAAGTCGGCCAGTAGTTGGCTGTTGATCAGCTCTGGATGTTGCAGGAGCTTCTATAACAGGGGACAAACCAAGTTGATGCTTTCATGCAAAGCGTCTTAGAAAACCGTGCATGCATACATTCTTGGGTGGACCTCAGTGTCAAATCGAAGCCCTGCCCCTGGCAGCATTAATATCGTGCTCTCCCAATTGAGGTAGACAGGACCATAAGCGCACATTTTGTTTTAGTTTAGTCTTCGTTTCCCTTCTTGTGAACATCATTGGTCCAATGTGTTTAATGTATGTTTGCATCCCTGATAAAACAACCTGAAGCATGCACTCTGTAATGTTGAGATGGTGCATCATCTGTGGCAGTAACTGATATGGATAACAGAATGTCCAGAAGATCATACCTGAAGATACTCCTGGAAGTCCTCCCGCTTCGAAGTGAGGAACTCATAGTTCTTGGGACCAATGATCCTCTTGGAGGGGAGCTGAGCATCCGGGAACGATCCTGTGAAGGGGGCGGTCACAGTTGACAAGGTCAACCAATCTCAGACAACCATAACAAGACAAGTCCTGGTACTGCCAAGTACTTCTATCAACTGCTGTTATGTGTAAAATATATTATAATATAAATACTATTTAAAATCTATATTTTCAGTTGTAATAAGGCCCTTCACATATCTATACTACATTTGTAAAGAAAAGGCATTAGAGCAGGGATGCCATATACGGCCCGCCAGCGGGTGTCATCCGGCCCGCATGATGTTTTGGGGGAATGTTTTATTTTTTTATAGATTTGTATTAATATTAATTAATGAATATAATTAAATATTATTTTTATTTAATTGTATTAAAATATTTGCTTCCAGTTATTATCCATCTGTGTGTAATAAGCAAAGTACAAGGTTTCTATGATATGATACATTTATTAGCCAAACACAATATTACGCACAGCCTACCCTACCACACTGAGATCCACTGGTTGAGAGCATGGACACGTAAAAGAAAATGCTGTCAGGGCTTATAAGCGAGTTTAACAATCGATTCACTGTCTTCACTCAGCTGGAGAAGGAATTTATACTCTTTTGCGCTCCGTTCACCATCAACGCATCAGATAGATGCAGATAGAGCTGATTTGCATCTGTTGCTTTGGAATCCTTTTATCAATGCCTGACACCACATGACATAAAGATGACAGCCTTTGCATCACAGATACATATGTTTGGGGAAACATATGATATGATGTGAGCAGGCTTTCTCTGAGATTAACATTAAGTCCAAACTGTGAAATCGGCTGACACAGACATCTAAATGACAGAATGAAAATTGCAACTGCCCAGAAACTGGCCCCGTTGTCAACATGCTGGTAAAAGCCAAAAAGGTGTCAGGTGTCGACCACCAAGTGAAAATGTACGCATGTATTTTGCCTTCTCAATTTCACGTATATTGCAGAGGCCACTAGGCTCATTGGCAGAACCACTGACTAACTCTCTCCCTCCCTCTTTCTCTCTTTTTTCTCCATCCCTCCACAGCACACTGGATTCTATTATCCACGGCATCTAAACCATCTTTATAGTTTAGTTATAGTTAACCAGTTTTATCTATAACCACCATTATTTAATGAATGAATTACTCAAGAGATTAAAAGGCATTATGCATTGTTGTTAAGACGTTGCAAGAATAGGAAAATGCTTTCGGTCGCACCATTTACATTGTGTTAATTGTATGTGCCAACATGCAATTTCTCATTGATTGGTACAAGTATCTGTAGGCCATTATTTTAGCCTAAATATCCATGTGTTGAGTCATATTAATGTTACAAAAAATAAAAATAAAAATAATAATAATCCGGCCTAAACCTAATATGAGTTTGACACCCCTGCACTAGAGGCTTACTGTACTGTTCCTTACTCAACACTAACACTATGTGGCTACAACCTACATTGACCAACTCCACACTTATCACTTATTGAATAAAAGAGTCATAATAGTATGGATTTGAATGAATGTATAGAAGACATTGATTTCTTAACATCCATACGCTCCATTGGAGTACAGTGGTGGCCACCGTAATGCAGATATCAATGTGTAATTCAGTGGGACGTCAATAGAAGGAAGTCCTACCATGGAACTCTGTGAGCTTGGACTCCAGAACGTAGAACTCCAGGTATCTTCTGTACACGGACCAGTTCTCAGTATCATGCCCTACTGCACACAGACACCAGAGAGCAGACAGACAGACAGTCAAAGAGACAGACATACACCCCGCTGTATTGAAAACACTGTTCAATACAGCAGACAGCCAGTCAGTCAGTCAGTCAGTCAGTCAGTGACACCTGGGAACATTGTTCAATACACCAGTTATACAGACATTTAGTCAGTCAAAGAGACAGACAGATACTGCAGAAAACACTGTTCAATACAGCAGACAGCCAGTCAGGTAATCAGTCAGTCAGTGAGAGACACCTGGGAACATTGTTCAATACACCAGTTATACAGACATACAGTCAGTCAAAGAGAGAGACAGACATCGCAGAAAACACTTTTCAATACAGCAGTCAGTCAGTCAGACACCAAGATAACACTGTTCAATACACCAGTTATACAGACATACAGTCAGTCAGACACCAAGATAACACTGTTCAATACACCAGTCAGTCTGTCTAACAGCCAGCCAGCCAGTCAGTCAGAGACACCAGAGAATAAAGTTCAACACACCAGTCAGTCAGGCCAGTGAACACTGTTCAAAGCACACCAGTCATTCAGTCAGTGAGTTAGTCAGACAAGTCAGTCAGTCAATCAGAGACACCAGAGCAACACCGTCCCAACACCTCAATCAGACAGACAGACAGCGGGTCCGTCAGACTAATAGCCCCCCCCCTCACCGGTCTTGCGGTCGTTGCGTTCCACATCGATGCAGAACACAGGCACCCGCTCGCGCTTCACCTCGTCGTCGTAGAAGTCGATGTAGGGGATGCTGATGGTCCACGCCGATAGGTTGCGGGGGGTGCTGGGCGTGGAGACCGCCTCCACGGGGGAGTCGTCCTCCAGCACCATCATGGCCTCCTCCACCTGCAGGGACACGGAGAGCGGAGGAGGGTGGTGGTGGGTGAGGGGTGGAGACAAAAGAAGGGTGAAAAGAAAGATTAGGAGAAATCCTTCATTGTATTATTGAATAATTAAGGATTACATAATTACATTTTACAATTTAATTACATTTGCAACTAAAATCTTGAATCTAAAGACCATGAGTCTATTTTCATCAATTTAATTGTATTGTCTCTCCAGGTTAAAGGTTAAAGGTTAATTTGTCATCTGTCTTTCAACACCATTGTCCCACAGGTCCCACAATAAAAATAGAAGTCGAAAACTAAACAAAGGAAGTCCAGTTGCCATAATGGAGGATGTACTTTTTTTTCTCCAATACATGCTAAAAATAAAAGTCTACAGGGAAACAAACATAGAAACTACAGGGAAACAAACTCTAGTAAAATGCACTCTAGTAAATCCAGAGAACCTTAACATTTGCCTGAATTTAAATAAAAGTTTAGAACTTTAGAAAACCCCACTACAATCGGATTCCTGTTTCGTTGCATTTGATTTTTTACATTACACTGTACTGTTCCTTACTCAGCATTGCCACCATGTGGTAACAAGCAGCAGTTCTGATTGGTGAAAGATGGATTGAGTAGTATAGGTTTAGTATGGAAGAGATTCATACTGGGAATTAAATAGCATTATATACAGCATTGCCACCTCTATATACATAGCTGACAAAAGCTAAACACTTAAAAGAAAACTCAAATCCTAAATCCTAATCCTAACAATGACTTCAAGTCGTCAAAACGTTGCTGAAAGTCGATCAATTCAGATACGTATCAGATAGAACCCACCATGTCATCCTCTCCCTCCACCAGGCCGTAGGAGGGCAGCATGGCTCCTTCCATGGTGGTGCTCTTGAACACTCCTTTGATCTTACTGCCGATCTTACTGATCCCGAACGA
>OMKN01081094.1:1852-15386 GCA_900302345.1 Melanonus zugmayeri
TGTGTGATTATAAACTAGTTTTGTGTGTGTGTGTGTGTGTGTGATTATAAACTAGTTTCTCTGTGCGTGTGTGATTGTAAACTAGTTTCTCTGCATGTGTGTGTGTGATTATAAACTAGTTTCTCTGTGTGTGTGTGTGATTATAAACTAGTTTCTCTGTGTGTGTATGTGTGTGTGTGTGTGAGTGATTATAAACTAGTTTCTCTGTGCGTGTGTGATTGTAAACTAGTTTCTTGTGTGTGTGTGTGTGTGAGATTATAAACTAGTTTCTCTGTGTGTGTGACTATAAACTAGTTCCTGTGTGTGTACACACCTTGGGTGTTTTGTATTTCACGTGTCATGGGTTTCAAATGCTTTAAATGTAAACATTTTACATTTACAACAATTTAATTAAGTAGTCCCCAAATTAAAGCGAGTAGGGTTTGTTTGGTTTGGTTTGGTTTAGTATTCTCCAGGATGTTAGGATTAAATTGAGCTCCTTTCTCACCTCATGAACAAACACACATACTGTATGCACGCCGGCACGCACACACTTATTTAGAAGAGTTTGCCATGACAACAACAAACAAACAACACAGATCCTAATGTGTGTGTTTGAGTTGGTTGGTTTTAGGATGTCAAGTAGTTAAGCCCGTTACCATGGTAACCAGGACTCACAGCCATCAGGGTCTCCAGCCCATAGTTGTTGAAGCATCTTGGTGGGCAGTGAGTCAGTCCACTCTCTCTAGCCCTTTTTACACAGAGATCCGGCATTATTGCCATAAAGAAGATCGGGCAAAATGCCGGCTTTGCTTTTTTACACCCTTTTAAACAGAACCAAAAAAGGCTTTCCGTAATCAGCGGGTGAACTGTTGTGAGTGTTGAGGTGCCTTTTCTAGCCGTGCACATTTTAAGCACTCTTCAAACGCAAGCAAAGTTGCTGTGCATCGTATATAGCGTCTTGATGCATACAATGGCGGATTTGGATGTGTTGGATGGAAGTGTTTTTGCGATCAGAAATACTTCGGAGAAGAAATTGAAGATAAGCGAGAAGCGCCACACCTCTGTTGCGGTGTAGTGGCTTCTGTGTAAAAGTGACAGCCGCCATTCCGGAAACAGAGGCAATTTTACCTCCTCCCTTCCCGGTGTATTGCCAGAACAACTCAGCCCCCCATTCCGGCTTTGTACCTTTTTACACAGAAGGCGAGCCAGAATATTGCTGCAACATTGCCGCATTGAAATGGCTGTGTAAACAGGGCTTATCTCTCTCTATCACTCTCTATCACTCTCTATCTCTCTATTCAGGAATTGCTACCTGAAAGGTGTCTTTAATAGTCTCTTTATCTTATCTCTCTCTCCCTCTGTCCCCCTCTGCATTCTCTCTGTCTTCCAGTAGATAAAACAACATAAAAGAGTCTTCAGTTAATTCACCCTGTGACCCACTTCCTGGTGAAGTGACACCTTGTTCCAAAACCAAATAAGCAGGTTTCACGGTGCCTCCCCCACAACAATACTGTGGTTATACTGATCCATACTCCACACTAGTAGCCCAGCAGCCTGGTTAGTCAGCCTGGTTCTACTTCCATGGAAATATTTGTCTGCTGCTCCTTGTCTTCTTGCGGGTGTTTTCAACATTCCTTAAGGAAGGACCCTCTCCCAACTCTCTCACAGCTCTCTCCACCCACCCAGACAGACCATAATCACCTCTGTATTTTCCGGATGTGGCGATTTGAGTTTCGTTCTTAACAATGTGTTTGTCGAGTTCCCCCTCGGGCATAAACACCTTAACCTGCCTGAGTCGACGCTTGTTAAAACTAAAGTTGAACCTCCAAACCATTGGTTGTAAACGGAAGCAGCTCAAATTGCAGTGGTCAGTATCCTAAAACCCAAAACCAAACCATAAACACGAGCGTGTTGCTCCCAAGAGGTTCCGTCATCTGATCAGAACCAGAGCTGGCTCACTGGTAGCGCGCCGCTACTGCAAAGTGTCAAGTGCTGGTAGCTGGCATGGAGGCTTCACTGGCTCCATCAAGGCCAGGGTTTCGTTTGATGTTTCTGGTGACTTTCTGAAACGGATCCAGTCTTATACTCAACCTTTTCAAGTGAACATCAAACATGGAACCCGGCCCTTAATAATGTTTGTACTTTCCCCGGGACACGGGTCGCCCCTGGAACGTTATTAGCTGTTGTATTGTCTCTGTAATGAATGTGTGCGCAGCGTTGTTCACCGTAGATTGCGGTCTGCGTCATGAGGTGTGTCGTGTCCTCAGAGGGAGTGAGGTGGTGTCGCTCCTCTCCCAGGGATGTCTGATACGAAAACCCGGCTCTCTCACTCCTCTGGCGGGGCGGTTGTTTACAACGTTGTATGAGAGTGATGGTGTATGGAGATTACTTTCCTTATGAGTTCATTTCCATTGAGAACTGTCCTTTTGTGCATGTGCTGTGGTACGTTGGTTATGTTTGTTAGACCTCTAGCAGACTGGTGTGTTACCAGTACGACCAGTAGCTGTGTTTAGTACTGACTCGTGTGATTTATTCTTCCTCCGACAGAGAGATGGCCCACATTCCTCTTATTCCGCTGGGTTTAAAGGAGACGAAAGAGGTGGACTTCACAGTTGCCTTCAAGGTAAAAACACACAACTTATGTTTTACCATCTTACCTGGTCAAGGACTATTATTTTGAAAGCCTTGATAAGGAACACGATAGCCCAGCGTTCGACTCCCAATGGAAAGGTTTCCCCCGTCCTCCGCTCTACCTGTAAACAATCCGTAATCACTAATCAGGATACCTAAGCCCTTACCTGCTCCTTCATATCCTGTCTCTGCATGCCCCACGTCTTGCTTTGCATGCGCCTCGCCATGAATTAGTCAGTAATGACGGGTTGAATGTCTCGCATGTGTGGCTGTATACATCCTAAAGTAGGTCGCTGATCGCTGGGGTTTTGACGTGCACGGTTTCATGGGCGTGCGCCGGGGGCGCTGCATGTCAGTCAGGTGAATGTGCTGCTGAAGTATGCTTGCTGTGTTAACAGTTGGAGCTGTAATTGTATTTAATAACTAGGTCGCTTGTAGCCTTCTGTTGGCTCTGATTCAATGGCGGCACACAGCAGCCTAGTTGGCAGACATGTCCACAATCTCATAATAACAATAATACTGGCTTCATATCAACAATAGTTATACAGTATCTGGTTGAGCTAGTTGGGAGAATTGAACCAGTATAGTATAGTTTAATATTGCATTTAATATTGTTTTTGTGTGTTACATTTGTGCTATATGCAGGTGTATCATTTGTATGTTGTATGGTGTTTAAGATTGTGTTATATGATGTCATATTATTGTATTGTTATATTATGTTGTACGTTGTTTAAGCTTGTGTTGTATTATTATATTGAGTTGTACTCCGTTGTGATTTTAAAGGACTTCATCCTGGAGCACTACAGCGAGAATGGAAATGACTATGAGGAAGAGATCGCTGATCTGATGGACCTGCGACAGGTACGCTCTCACCTGGCCCACTACCACCCTGGTTCTGACCAAGTAGAATACCTCCCACTACTTGACGTTGTCTTCATCTCCTTCGTGTGTGTGTGTGTGTGTGTGTGTGTTCCAGGCGTGCCGGACCCCAGCCCGTAGTGAGGCGGGCATGGAGCTTCTGGCCAAGTACTACAACCACCTCCCTCTGATAGAGAGCCGCTTCTTCAGCCCCAACCGGCAGACCGGCCTCTTCTTCACCTGGTACAGAAGACCCTCTTATGACATCATCACACAGCCTTACGGATCAACATCACTATTGGCAGATTGGTTCTGTAACAGCGGTCCGGTTTTAGTAGCAGGGCCTGATGCTGTTGGCCAAGATTGTAGCATTATTATTATTATTATTATTATTATATTATTATTATTGTTGTTGTTCTTGTATTTCTTTTATTGGTTATCATTAGTTTATTTGATTTAATGGACAACAATAAAGCGGAAAAATGAGTTCTCCATCTATATTCATGTTCTAATGATACCTTTTTAATATTGTGTATTACTAGTAATATTCTTGTCCTGTCTCCTGTGTCCTCCAGGTACGACTCGTTCACGGGTGTCCCGCTGTGCCAGCAGAACCTCTCCCTGGAGAAAGCCAGTGTCCTCTTCAACATGGCCGCCCTCTTCACCCAGATCGGCACCCGCAGCAACAGACAGACCCTCGCTGGGCTGGGCCAGGCCGTCTCCTCCTTCCAGAAAGCAGCAGGTATGGACAGAACTGCTAGGTTCTCTTCCAGAAGCATTTGAAGACCTGCCTGAGATAACGTAGGGGATACATGTTATCTGTCACCATTTATAACCCTTGCATTACCAGAACCCCAAAACTACCATCAAACAGTAGAGCAACTCAACTCATGACAACTGGTTTGGTTAGTCAATTAGTATACATTATATGTATCTCTCTCCATCTCTTTTGCATATATAGAAAGACTAATTGACTAACCAAACCGGTTGTCATTCGTTGAGTCATGTTGCCCTGCAGTCTAGTCTCTCTCTGGCGTCCAGACGCTCTGAAGTGAACTATGAGCTGATAATGACAGCCCTGCTCTGCCGGTAATAAAGTCGTGTATGACCTTAAACAAGTCATGCTCATTGAAAACAATGTTTCCTGCATTAGGAAGTTAGGAACACGTCA
Organism: Melanonus zugmayeri; assembly: GCA_900302345.1. Taxonomy (NCBI): domain Eukaryota; kingdom Metazoa; phylum Chordata; class Actinopteri; order Gadiformes; family Melanonidae; genus Melanonus; species Melanonus zugmayeri. The sequence continues at coordinate 6,495 of OMKN01081094.1, forward strand.
ACCCAGCAGGGAGTCCTGCTGAGCAGCAGATAATCAGTTCCTGCTGTTGGGAGGTGCAAGCCTGTTGGCCTGCTAGCGTGTTAGCTTGCTAGCCTCCTAGCCGGCAGACAGGGCTCTGTTATTAGAGTGGCTGCAGCTCCCAGCTGTCTCCGCGCCAGAGAGAAGCTGCTGCTGTGTAGCCTCTGGCTGGGGATCAAAGTGGAAGCAGATGTTTTCTGTTTGGTCTGGGTTCAAAACCCCAGAGAGCCAACCTTCTCTCTCTGCGTAGGCTCCTCTGGTCGGGAGTTTGACGTCAACAGAGCGAGAGATAGAATAGGGATGAGGAATAAGTTGTTTTCAAACTTTTCCACTTCATTTTAAACCTGATAACCCCCCCCCCGCCTAATCCCCAAACGACATGACTGGTTGTACCGGGCGTCTCCCAGTGTCTACTAGAAGAACGGGGTTGTACCGGGCGTCTCCCAGTGTCTACTACTAGAAGAACAGGGTTGTACCGGGCATCTCCCAGTGTTACTACTAGAAGAGGAGGGTTGTACCGGGCATCTCCTAGTTACTAGAAGAACAGGGTTGTACCAGGCGTCTCCCAGTGTTGCTACTAGAAGAGCAGGGCAACAAGTGAACCAATTTGAACACGGCCTGTGTTTGTAATCTTGTTAAGTCACTTTAAAACCCTGCCCCCACCACAGGTGTGCTGAATCACCTGAAAGACACATTCACCCACATCCCGAGCTACGACCTGAGCCCGGCCATGCTCACCATGCTGGGCAGCATGATGCTCGCCCAGGCCCAGGAGTGTCTGTTCGAGAGGTCCGTGCTGCCCGGCATCCGCAACCACTTCCTGTCCCTGCTGAAGATGGCCCAGGAGGCCGCCAAGGTATGACAACCCTAAACCAACATCATCAAACATCTTCAATCTCCAATGGTAGATGATATCTAATACTACCTGTCTATCTGTAATTTCTGTTGGCTGTAACACTGCATTGATTTGATTGGCGCAAATGTTGGTGTGGAAACAGAAGGTAACCGTGGTAACCTGCCGCCCCACAGGTGTCTGACATCTATGACCAGGTGCATCAGTCCATGATCCAGATGCCCATCAAGGACAATGTGCCACTGTTCTGGTCCACCATCTGCCAGGTGAAAACCAACCACTACCGCTCCCTGGCCCACTACTTCGTAGCCACGGCGCTACTGGACCACCAACGTAAGAACGACTCCTCTCAGAACCTCCCAGAATCTATCATGACCTCTTAGGGCCTGTGTCCACACAGCGTCTTTGTCTGAGTGCCTTTTTTCAGTTGTTTCCGTTGAGGAGAGAGCGAATGCGGTCGCGTGCGGACGTCTGGACTAAAAGCACTTCTTCCCTTCAAAGCACTTCGCCTTTTTGGAGCAGCCACTCTGGGTGGTTCGGGTTGAAAATGTCAGAACTTTTCAGAAAAGCGCTGCCGTCCTCACTGTTGCTTTTTCCCAGCTACCCAATCACAGATGATGTCAACTGTCAAACAAACATTTATTTTTGGAAAAGAGTAGGTTGTTACATATAAATTATAGACTCTACAGTCACTTTCACAAATCAAAAATGTAATGTTTGTGTCTGTGTACGCTGCTTATCACTCATGGATGTATAATAAGACGTTTTCGCTATGATGGTAAGATAGGAGCTAAGGAGCTAATGGGGCTAGTTGTGTTTGACTGTGAAACAGTAAACAAAGCTTGGAGACACCGTTGGGTTTTTTTTTCAGTGCTTCATCCCAGTGCTTCCCAGCGCCATGCCAGCACACTTCTGCCAGAAAAACACACTATGTGGACATGGGCCGTTAGAAACTACCAGGATCTCTTTGAATCTACCAATATTTTGTAATCTATTCTGTTCATGGAATCTCTCAGAATCTATCAGAATCTATCGTGACCTGTTAAAATCTCTGTTTCTGCCAGAACATACATTGTCGGCCTTTCATGAGCTCTTAAAATCTCTTAGAACTTCTTAAAATCACTTAAAAACTCTCAGTCATCAGGAGCTCTTAAAATAGTTGAGAAACTCTCAGAATCTATTTTGTAGTTTTTGGAACTTCAATTTCCTAGTCTTTCTCTGTCTGTCTGTGCCAGCATGGCTCACAGTCAGTCCGTCAGTCAGTCAGTCAATCCATCAGTCAGTCATTGATGTGTTGTGTTCCCCAGTGGGTCCCAACGATGACGAGGACCAGCAGGAGAAGATCCTCTCCCAGGTGTACGACGGTCTGCCAGAGGGACGCACCCCTCTGGACCTCCTCAAGAAGAGAGAGGTGCGCAGACACAACGGTGAGAAACTCACTACCCCACACACACACACACACACACTCACTCACTCACTCACTTGCATGCGCACACACACACACACATATGCACATACACATACACACATTCATACATGCCAAAAGCCCTTCCTCTTCCTCCAGGTCCATGTCTAATTCCACCTCTTCCTCACTTGTAAGTTGCTTTGGATAAAAGCATCCGCTAAATGTAAATGCCCCCTCCCTCCAGGTAAAGCCCACCTGCGGAGAGCCATCATGGGTCACGAGGAGGCACTGAGGATCCATGGCCTTCTTCACCTGAAGAAGCTGGATGTGCTGGAGCAGATCCTGCAGGCCAGCCTCCAGAGATCCATGGACAAGTTCTCCGCCAACAACCACGAGGACGAGTTCACCGACTACATGGAGGCACCAGATATCATCTGTGAGCGTCACTCTCTCCTCTCTCTCGTCTGTCCTCTCTCTCCTCTCACTGGGCTAGGATGTTTTTCTTTTGCTGTTGCCAGATAATATGAACCACTTCTGTTCTCTCTGTCTCTCTGTCTGTCTCTCTCTCTCTCTCTGTAGCCAAGACAGACCACAGGGCACAGCCGGAGCTGCCATCCAACACCAAGGTGAAAGTCAGGGACTTTTTCCAGCGGCTGGTATGTGGGCTACTAACTTTCCAATTTCACACTCACACTGGGCTGTATGAAAACACTAACCACATGCAAACTGGGTCTGTTTGGTGCTAAAAGGTTGACTACATGCATACTGGATCGGGATTGGTTCTTAAAATACATGCCGGGTATGGAGTGGTTCTTAAACACCAACTAAATACATACCGGGTATGGATTTGTTCATATAATATATAATGTATATCTAATATATCTAATATAAGAGTACTGCTTCATATGCGGACCATTGACGTCCTTGGCCCGGGCCAATGATGTCAACCGTCCAACTTTTCTGGGCTTTTTCGTTTTTTGAGTACTTGGTCTGGTTTGGTGCTGAAACATTAAATACATAAAAACTGGGTATGAGTTCTAAAACGTTAACTAAATTCATACTGGGTTTGGTTCTGGAACAATAATGTCATTCTGGGTCTGGATCAGTTCTGAAACACCAACTACATGCTACTGGGTCCGAACATGGACCATTCCACCACATCTAAACTTAGTCTGGTCAACGGTAAACTGGTTCTCTTTCTGGAGATAGCGGTATCGCTACCGGTACAACCAGGCCGACGCTAGAAGTCCAGACCACACACCACCCCGAGTCTGTCTGGGCTCACTGATAAGCTGAACAGGAGACAGTTAGGCTGCTGATAACTCTGAGGACCTAATGGAAGACAGACTAATTGGTGGTTTTAGGGACATTAATACACCTCATGGCATTCCGTTGTGTTCCTATTTTAATGGGCCTCAATAAAGCCTGATATTGCGGTAGTCCGTCAGTAATGTCACTATATTGCTTACATTGTTCTAATCTAATAAGAGTTCTGTCCTCTGGAACTGTTAATTCTGCTCCATTAACCTACTGAGAAAAACAAACAAACACTGATTTGTCGCCAGTTCGCCCACTCAACCCACTCAACCCACTCAACCCCTCATGGAATAGGATTAGCATTTGGAATCAGATTGTATTTTTGGGGGGCTAAGCTAAGCTAGCTCTTTGAACATTTTTGGGTGCTGCAGCAAAACTGCTGATCAGGTCTGTAGTACCAGCAGTTGTATTAATATTTAACTTATCTTATCTTTATTATTAAGTTTTAGCAGTGTATAAACATTTGTATCTGTATATTTTATTGGCACTGTTATTTGTTATGTTTAGGGTTGGGAACCGAAATTCGGTTCCAAGTTAGAACCGATTAGAAATGCTGTGTACCAGGTACCCGTGAAAAAAACAAAAGAAGAATTTTTGTTCTGCTTATTGGTTCCTAAAAGAGATATCAATCTTTATTATTGCTAAGAAACTATGCGAAAGATGTTTTTTTGTATCTGCCAGGACCTACAGTACGTCACGCATCAACGCAACAGCGCAAGCTAGCGGTTAGCAGCACAGTGTGAAAGATGGACCAGAGTAAGAGATCGAAAGTGTGGCTTCACTTCAAAAATAGAGACCTCAAATCTCGGTTTGTCCTGGATAATCAACCACGTTAACAACCATGCGTCGAGTGAATATAGTCCACTTCCATAGTAGATACTGTAAGCGGTAGATACTGTACTACAAGTGCCCACAGGGCTGACCCTCCCTAAATGCAGCTGCGCATAAGGCACCACGGTTGCGTAGGGGCACGTAGGGGTTTGAGAAAAATGTTTTGCTGACTATGGATGCGTAGTCTGATCGGACCCTGAGTGCCCAACTTCCATCGGGTCTCACTCCAAGCTCCAACTTCTGAAAGGTTGGCAGCCCTGTTTAGATCTTCCCTTACTTTGAACAACATGAATACTTAGAAGGTTGGTTCATTATTGTGTTTTAATTAAAAACAAAATGAAATGACCGACTCTTTATATTAAACATAGAAATATAACTTTTATGAACAAAACGAATGAGACGGATGACGGCTTGGCCTAGGCATACCCGTGCTGTAATATTAAATGACACTGGTTTTGTGTTACTGTTATGTTGAATTTGTATTTGCAGGGAGATGACCAAGGCCCTAAATTAGGCCCTAATTTAGAGGTCAAAATTTGACCTCTTCTTTTACCATATTGGAATCAAAACTCAGAATCGATAAGAACCGGAATCGATAAGCAGAACCGGAACCGGAACTGGAATCGATACAATTCAAATGATACCCAACCCTAGTTATGTGGAGGAGGCCTTGAATTCAAGCATTTCATGGCCTTTAAGGACTTCTACGTGTAGTTCTCTCATATGACCAATAAAGCAGGAAGTGAACCCCTCCCTTCCTTCCACCCAGGGACCTCTCTCCTTCTTCTCCGCCAAGCAGCGTTGGACGGCCCCCCGGAGCGTCCACCTGGTACCACAGGGCGGGGAGCTGGGCTTCACCCTGAAAGGAGAGGCCCCCGTCCAGGTGGTCTCCCTGGACCACTGCTGTCCAGCAGCCGTGAGTCTTATTCTTCTCTTGACTACGACCTCAGGAACCCCTGGGGTGAGGGGGGGGTCTATGTGTGACATCATGGAGATAGCAGGACCCATCGGAGTACTGCTGTGGTACCAAACTCTGGGCGGTTCTGCTGTCCGGTACCATAGCAATACGCTCAATTCTCCAACCCAGATGTCTTAGCGAGAACTACAGAACTAACAGATTACAGTTGTATAAAGTAATTACCGCCGTAAATACATTTCTACTCTGGGGTATAAATGGTTATAATATGATGAGTGGTGACTGAAATGTGGCATACACACACACACACACACACACTAATTAAAGGTTAGTTTAGCCTTAGTCTAAACTACCCCCCCTCTCCTTCTTATCTCCGGTTGCCAGGATGACGGCCTGAAAGAGGGAGACTACATCGTTGCCGTGGGCGACAGCGACTGTAAGGGGATGAGTGTATGCCAGGTGACGGAGCTGTTGAAGGACGTGGGAGAGGAGGGCGTCACCCTGCGCGTAGTCAGCCTGATGGACAGTAACGCTTCCATGGTAAGCCCCGCCCCTCCAACGCCTCTGTCCCTCCCATTGGCTCAGCATGAGGTCATGGTGACAACAACAGTAACTGCTGTCGATGTGGAGCAATGACGCATACAGTTTGATGCGTGTGCGTGTGTGTGTGTGTGTGTCATCAAGAGCTACATAAACCATGTCTCATGATCTATGAGGTCATCATCTGCTCTGCTTAGATTGCAGTCATAAAAATATAAAATATAGTTGCTATTTGTTTGTCACTAGAGATATTGTCCTGTGATAAGATCCGTCTCCGCTGTCTGCTAGCAGACCTTAAAACATCCCCTTATGAGCCTCCTCACCACTAAACCACACCTCCTCCTCTCTCTCTCCTCCTCCCCCACAGCACACCAAGAGTGCCACCTTCTGCGGCCTGCCCAAGACCTACTCCATGATCTGCCTGGCCTACGACCAGGACGACAAGAACGCTAAGGGCCGCAAGGTCACCAAGAAGCCGTCCTTCCTCAGCTGGGGCCTGAAGAACCGTCTGAAGAGCGCCAGTACGCTCAGCCTGCCCACGGCCGAGACCATGCCCTGGAACAAGACCTACTCCCCCTTCCCCAGCAGCAGCTCCAACGACGGAAGCCTGTACTGACCCGGCCCCAGAGCCCGGGCCTCGAGCTCCGGCCCGGGGCCTCGGCAAGCACACTCAACCGGCAAGCACCCTGTCCGCTGGCCTCTCCCCCCACAGTAGCAGAGCAGCCGGGACTCCAGAACAGGACTAAAGCTGTGGGGCTCCGTCGGGCCTCTCGTACGTCCGTACGAGTTCGTCATCCACTAACGTCTCTTCCAAACGGAAGGAAACACACAACCTCAACACAACCAGTGCTGGACCTGTGCCCAGTGAACACCAGTTACCTATGCTAGCTCCCAGTCTGTTTGTCCACACAGCAGACAGACCGCTAGCTTCCAGTCCGTTTGTCCGCACAGCAGACAGACCGGCATGATCTCGTGCTGGAGGAACCCCAGGAAGCTCCCCCTGCTCCCATCTTGTATGTTTCCATGGTAACTCAATGCTGTCTTACGGCGAGTGATGACAAGTTCTGTGTGGAAGTATACAGATAGTAGACATGCGAAGTCTGCAGGTCAGGGGAAGTTTGTATTGATATCTTAGGAAAAAAACACACACAAAAAAAGTTAAGAATACTAATATACATATATTTATACAAATGATCATGTATTAGTTCTGCTCATTGAAGAATGTAGTTTATAGTGAAAGGACTTAGAAGTGGAGCCGGCGGAAGGTGCAGCGGAGTCCTCGCTCCATCAGCCGGTAGTCTGACTGACACGTTCTGTCGGCCTATCTCTCTTTTGTCTACAAAGTAGATTACTATAAACATTTGATAATCAAATTATTTATGTGATGAACACAGAAAATTGATTTGAATATACATATCTATATATATATATATAAATATCTATATACACACACAAATATGTGCACATTGTTGAGTTTATATTTTCAATGGTGACGTTGTGAATATTTAAATATGTTCTTTTTTAAGTTGAAAACATTTTTGTTATTTTTCAGTAATGCTCTATGAATTCTTCCTCTGGCAGTAGGGAATTTTCCAAGCTTTTGTCATGTTTATGTTTTAGAAAAATCTGTATTTTCTGTGCACTTTTCAGCCGTGACAAAATGTTTACTTACATGGTGTCTACGTGCCATTTATTTTTTATGAAGGAGAGATTGGGGTTCATGTCTCGGCGTGTGTATGTACATATGAATGAATGAATGAATGAATGCCCTCATGTGATTGTAGTAGGCCTATGTTGGTGTTGTCTGTGATTACAACGGGTCAAAAAAGATTTTCTGGTGTTTTGTGGTGAACTTGTAAACTAAAATCTCAATAAAATAGTACAAAACATTTAGAATTGTATTAAAGATGTAATGTATTTAAATGTACCTTATAGCAATGTCACTAATGCCAGTTAGCGGTTCTAGTCCTATAGCATATCATGGCTTAGAAGGTGACATTGTTTAATGCAGAGGTTCCACAGCAAACTGCCGTTGGGCAAGGCAGTGAAGCGAAACGTAGTGGCTGTGAGCAGCTTCAGAAGATATTAATTCTGTAAGATATAGGAAGATAATATTCTGTAAGATATAGGAAGATAATATTAATTCTGTAAGATATTATTAATTCTGTAAGATATAGGAAGATGATAATCATGTTGTTCTGGCAGCCACCCCGTTGCCATGGCGCAGCAGAACAGCAGTGTGTTTGGGTGTGTAGTGTGTGTACATGTACACGTGTGCACTTGGGCGTAGCGTGACTAACATTCTTGTGAATGAAATGTGTAAAGGTTATTTTGGACGCTTGAGAAGTTTGTTATCACAAAGAGCCGATGTGGTAGTGCCTTGCTCCTGGGCAATCTGTCTATTACTGTGGTTCACTCGACTCACCACCGACTGCAGGAGAAATATGAGAGGAATATATTGAATATGTCAGCAGCACACACCTGGTTGAATCGTATTGTATCAGTATTGTGTCTGCCGTTGAATATCTACTTTGTTAAATCACAGTTTACTGATGTGAAAATGAACAAAGAGGCAAACAAAGAGACAGTTTGTTGTGGAAACCTAGATGAGCTGGGAGCAAACCAACAGCTAATGGATCTGAAATGACTGCATTCCACTCTCTCTCTCTCTCTCGCTCTCTCTCTCTCTCTCTGCCTCTCTTTCTCTTTCTCTCTCTCTCCTTCTCTCTCTCTCTGCCTCTATTTCTCTCTCTCTGCCTCTCTTTCTCTCTCTCTCTCTCTCTCTCTCTGCATCTCTCTCTTTCTCTCTCTCTCTCTCTCTCTCTCTCTCTTTCTCTCTCTGTATCTCTCCGCCTCTCTCTCTGTCTCTTTGACTCTCTCTCTCTCTCTCGCTCTCATGTTGTGGTCGAGTGGTTCTGGATGGGCGATTAGAGAGAAAGAGCTCACTCTGCCAGTGCTGATGTCAGAGTGGTTACTGTGGTGATATGTGTGTGTGTGTGTGTGTGCATGCAG
>OMKN01081101.1:8063-22788 GCA_900302345.1 Melanonus zugmayeri
CGCGCTAGCCTGCGTGGCGGTTCCTCCCTGCGGAGAGAGACATGGAAACGCTGCGGCGTGTTGTCGTGTGTATGGCGTGTGACGGGCAGGCCCTGGCTCAGTCGGAGTGCGTGTTGTGCGCCTGTTGCGCCGCGAAGGGTCACCGGCGGACGCGCTACGAGATACTGTAGCCGTTATTGTGTTGTGCTAGCGTGACCAACGGGGATTTGGAGGAAAACAGTTGAGAAAAAAAGATTTTTTCTTTTCCTGCCTTTTTTATTGCTTCTATTGACGTCAACCTTGTTTGAATCTGGGGCTGTGAAGTCCTCTGAGAGCGGCGCTGTGATTAAGTGCTACATATGCAAATAGACTTGACATGAGTTCACTAGAGTTTAATCAATTATTCACACCTTTTACTTTACACAGGGCTGTCTCTTAATCAGAGATTGGTTGATTTCAGTCCCAAAAAATATTGGAATGTGAAATGTTTTCTTTTAAAAGATTTCCATTTTTATTATGGCTTAAAAGCAGCCTTTTCCAAAGGCTGTAATGATCATTTGTTCCTTATTTGAATATGTCTATAGTAAAGTGAATGTAGGCCTATCTATAATACATCTATAGAATCAAGCTGCATTGGGATTGACCAATTTTATTCATTGCCTTTTATTTCATTTATAGATCAACCAAACTCTATGATCATTGTCTCTGATTGGTCAGCTAAGTGTCACTGGACAATCAGACACGGCCATATTCAGCTAGCGGTGGTCCACTATAGACTGTGCTTACCCTGCTGTGTGAGTGTTAGGTTGTTCCTTAATCATGCAACATGAGGGCAGCCAGAGAGGGTTTACACACACATTTCTCTAAACACAACAAGGTTCTCCGACTAGAACCAGAACCCCTGGGCAGTAGCTTTGTAATCAGACTTTGTTGGCTACTTTGGGTCCAGAGTTTACTTTCTCTGACCTCCGCGGTTTTGTAAAGTAAACGTGTCGGAGCTCCCTCATCGCTGCATTTACTTGATAAAATGAAAAATGGTTTAGTTGGAGAGACTTATTGAGATAAATCTGTCTGAACTTTCCTATTATGTGCCAAGTGGGACTGTGAGATTAAATCTGCGGTTGGCTCCTGGGTTTATCGGCAGCCTCACTGCCCTTGAAAAGACTCCTGTTGCTTTTCCTCTGCACGGCCACCGCCATCTTCATTCCTAGAAATACTACTAATATATTTTAGCCTTTAGAATGGAAATACTGTGTTTAATTCTTAGAAGTACTTATTAGCCCTCATCATGGAAGTACCAACTATTAGCCTTTATAATTAGGGGCCGGACAAAATATCGATACAATACATTATGATACTTCCTCTTGCGATACGCTATTGATGCACTGGCGCCAAATATCGATATTTGTATTAAAACGCGCTGGCGCTCTAAACGGATTCCACATTTGTGTAAGTCTGTAACATCATACGGGTCCAGCTTGTTTAACTGGTGTTCCAGCCGCGTCCATGTCACCCAGCCATCAGATAACGCGCTAATAACACATTTTCTTCTCACAAGTCGATTAAAACCCACTATTTCACGCTGTGATCAGGGTTCTGAATATTTTAACGTCCCCCTCGCGTCACTCCGGCGCGGCCTAATCGCAGAATGATTGCCGGCGCGCCGACCGCGGCGTCGTAATATCATTTGCATCTAGCAGCGACAGGTGACATCTGCATCACCTGGATACTGAACCCTGTGCTCCTCATCAGACAGGCGCCGGCTCACAGGAGCAGAGACGACTACTGTACTGCATCTCTCAGACCATCGTCTCTCCTGGCTTCGCTAAAACATCCGTTAATCAATGTAATTTGTCAAAATTACTTTGTGGTGCCGATTCTGCCAAAGAGCATTTGCCGCCCGAACGTAAACAATGGCAACAGAGCAATTTCGTCTTTTTACACAATTAAGTGATTTTGACAAATGCTAATGCTCGGTAACGGATGTTTCAGTGAAGCCAGGAGACGCGGTTACCATGGTTTGATCACCCACAGCGGTGTTGTCCTTTCAAATCACCCCCAACGCCCCCTGTGGAGGAGTGTGGGCCGATGGAGGACACTCCAACGCGCTGAAGAGACGCACTCCAGCCAAGGTGGACCGTGGGAGACGGCGGAAGTCGAATTCATTTAGATAGAGTGAGTTGCACTTTGCGCCTCATTTCATTGTGACCCGGTGACCCGGTACATGATTACAACTGCATATTGATGGACATTTCAATAAATACCCGGGCCCTTTTGTACCCCCATGTAATGAAATCTCTAAAGGTTAAAAATTATTGGAGATATTGAGCTGTTTTTTTTATAGTTTCTGTGATAAAACAAAGTCTTCTTGGCTACTTATAGACGTGCCACCGTTCACCGATGACTGACATTAAAACATGCATATATGCACAATATGGGACGATGCACGTGATGCTTGGTTGGACATCTGAGTTTAATATAGGTCTCCATTAAACTTGTCATATTGCACGGTCACAAATGTCATTAGTTAATGTTACATGTCTTGCGGTCGGACTTTGCACTACGCTGGCTGTGATGTGTCTGGATTGAGGACATGACTCGCCACAATACTGAGCGGTGCACGAGGTTGAAATTGCTATGCGTCAAACATAGTTGACCCCGGGACCCTGTGAAGCACATCGTTGGCTTCAGCTTTGTCCACGGGTGGAATAATTACTGCGGTGAGTGATGTTATTTAGAGGAAGCTGCTGTTCTGCTGTGCTGCTGTTCTCCACGTTGTTGTTGGCCCTTGTTGTATTTCCCTATAGTAATAGCTTCCAATCATATTTTATATTTTGACCTCTGTTAAGACCCATACGATTGAAATTGAATTGATTTTTAATGATTATTATTGCCATTTACAATTATTTATGATGTAGTTATTTAGCTTTAGCAGACAAAGCGACTTACTGTGAATTCATTAAGGAGCAAATGGGGGTTAGTTATGAATGCCTACAAGTAGGCTGTGGACATAGGGGATCAAACCCAGTACCTTTCAGCTGGGAGCCACTAGACTAGCCTACCTGCCTGGAATGCCCATGATTGTTTCACACCCTTAAAAGTGAAGTCATGTAGTCGTAATGACGAGCGATAGCTAAACAGGTTTGGTAATTGTACTCTCTGACCCAATAAATGCAGTATTGACATCCTGTTCTTACAGTACCATTCTTACAGTTCAATTTCAGACGGAAATATGTGTTCATTTTAGATGCATACCCAGGTGATGGTGGTATTGTGATGGTGTGTGCTGGTTTACACACAGAACCAGGATGAATCCACCCTGTAGCCATAGTAACTGAGTCAGAGTATACATTTTGTGAGTAGTCTACATTTGATGAGGTTTTTTTTATTTTTATCCCTGACAGCAGGGACAAAATCGAATGGAATCTGCTATAGATTACAAACCCTAAATCCTGACATGTGAAAACCAATATTTAGCTAATTTACTGTAGTATAACAATTAAATCCACAGGAAAATATTTTTGGCCAGAGGATGTTGTTGATAGTCAACCGTTTGCATGGAACTTATTCTATTGACAGAACTTAATCAAAAGATGAAGAGATATCAGGTTTATAGATATCAGGAGTTCCACGATCACAAGAAAGGGATTTCAAGACAATCTGGACTGTAGCTGATATGGATTTCATCAGTATACTACCATAAGTGTCTTTCTTTGGGTAAATGAAATCTGTGTCTTCGGTGATGGAGATACATTTTGTAGATGATTTTATTGTACTTACTTTTTACTCCTCCTGGTTTACTCCATTTTAGGTTCGTTTTGATGACTCTTCCTTGACGTGTGTTGAGACCTTCCAACAACATTTATCATCCTTCATCTCCAGCTGTGTTAGCTTCTTCAATCAACCTTCTGTAACCAACTAACTAACCAACCATCTCTAACCAACTAACTAACCAACCATCTCTAACCAACTAACTAACCAACCATCTCTAACCAACTAACAACAACCATCTCTAACCAACAAACCCTCTTTAACCAAACATCTTTAAACAACCATCTCCAACCAAGAAACCCTCTTTAACCAACCAATCATGTCTATTTCCAACAAACCAACCAACCATCTCCATCCAACCATCTCTAACCAACCAACCAGCTCTAAAAACCTCCACCCATCCAACCACCTCCGTCCTCCATCTAAGTGACGCATGGCCTTCAGAAAAGCGAGAAACCTTTATATTATTCATTCCTCGGTGGTGTCTTGAGCCGCTGCTGAGGGCGGTGGGGAGACGGTGGCCTAGTGATGTTGAATAATTAGATTAGGACATTAATAGGGTTGAGTATATTTCATTCTGCTCGGTGGGGGATGTATTAATAGGAGTGGAGAACCTACGGAGCCATTTACCAGATGGGTCTGAGGAACTTAATCTCCAAACAATGTCAGCAATACCGCAGGTGACCTAATTAGCTCGGTAATACAGGACACATCGCCAACGTCACCGATGAAGAAATACCGACTTAATGTTCTGCGAAAACCTGAGAAGGGGCATTGTCGCTGTTAATCATACTTTCACATTAAAAGCCTCGGATAAGTTATGAACATGTCATAGTGTCACAGTTTGGAAGTTTGGATGTGGTGTTTCATTGGTTGTTTTGGTATGCAGTGGACATTTTCACGAAAAACAACATTATCCAAGTTGCAAGGTCGATACAGACTGACTTCCCTGTCTCATTATATATGCATTACTGTATACTAATCTCGGAAGTAGAAGGCAAAATAGAAGAGAAATGTCAAGTAAGCCCAAAATACATAACTCTCATGAATACCGTTTATATTATTTTTTGGCCAGGTCCTCCCATAGCGTACGTCAAGTTAGATCCATCTAAATCAATACCTTCATAAATATTTCTGGAAACAGGTATATATTGAATCAATTCACTAGTTCTATTTTAAAGCCACTTTCACTGTTTGCGTATGGCGTTAAAATGTGGTTAATGAATTTCCTTCCCAGTGTGGTTCTGTTCGTTGGTAAGGCGCCACGGAGCGGCTCGCTGCCAAAGGTTGTCCACGTGTGAGCGCTGATGTGTTTTCACACAAACACTCGTCTCCGCGTTACACAAGTCGTTCCTCTCAAATCATTTCCTTTACTATGGAAATGCGTTGTTTATTAAAGTATTTGTAAAGAATATCCATTTGGTTTGACAGATGCTTGTTCTGGGGTGGTGGCCAGCCCTCAGCGTGAAGCTGAGCGAGTTGTCATGCAAGACGACGGCTTTACACTTTGTTGTTAGGCAAACAAAACGGTTCATTTGGCACTATCATGAATAATTATCTCCACACTGGTTAAACTGTTTTGAAGGAAAATATCACAGGGAATGGAGTTAGGAGTTTGGAACAAAGCAACCTGTTTCGTGTTTTTCTATTTCTTCACTTCTCCTGGTTGAATATATATTATTCTCAGACGGGAACAATAGAGGAAGATGAATGACTGATAAGCCCCTTTCATACAGGAACTCCGGATCATTTCTGGAGAATCAGGTCATTACGACATTATCCGGAGTCGCCCATGTAGCGCACAACAGTTGTTTTGTTCAAAACACCCGAGCCTCTTGCCTGAGGATTTCGGCGTCGGCCCTTACAGACAGAAGTCCTCGAATCTCGTCATCAGACATTTTCGTTGGTGTCTTTGTGTAAACGACCCTTCTTCTTCACCCTCTGGTATTTGTATTCTTCCGCAGTCTACCTGTAGGCATCCTTGAGATTTGGATTAAAGCATCTGTAAAATATCAGCAAAATCAGTAAAATAATAGCAGTGAATGGAGTTTGCCTAGCATTGGATGATGAGTAACAAGAGGACTTTTTGTAATCGATATTATCTCAATGTTATCTTAGAGCAGTATAATTGGCCTTGTTGCGATATCTCTAAGTGGCAGTATTGTGTTGAATCTACTGTAGTCATTGTTGAATAATTATAAAAATGTTTAATTATATTATGTTATACTATGTGTTTACTGATTTAAATCCACACACATATCTACCTTCTTAATAATACACATAATACACAGGGGAGGAAAAGATCATATAGAATGAATACGTAATAATGACTCACACATACAGGTTACATTATAATCACGTCACGTCCGGTGACCACACATAGAATTCTGGGTAATGCAGTTCCGGGGGGTGGCACCTGAACACAACGTGGTATGACATGGCCTCCCTTGCGCTTCGGCCAATGGGGAACGTAGTGGGTAGTACCATCGAAACTCCTCCCCTTTGGTATAAAGGAAAGAATTCACACCTTTTTCACGCTCTCTGTCGTCACTAGGACCTCTTAGGTCAGCTTAGAGCCGTGGTGCACCGCGTTTGTTATTTTTCATAGAAACCTCCTTTTTGTTTTAGATCCACCCAGTGTTAAGTTAAATAAAGTCCGGTTAAATATACTATTGTTTCCTGCTTCGAGATTCTTTTTAACGCAACAACCTTTAAACAAAGTGTATGGACACCCAAATCCACAAAAACCTATGTAATTTAGGGTCTTATGTACATACTAGTAAGCAACTAAATAGTATTAGACATTAGTTTCAATCCATGTCTGAATGGATGTCGTATTCGAGAGTTGATTGTTGCGTGGCTCCCCGCCAGGGCTCACCATTCAGTGACCAATTGAAATAAAACATTTTGAGGCATGGCTTCTGCCTCATCCGAGCCGTCTGATGAATCAGATGGCTCAAACATATAGGGCTGGACTACACCGATTGCAGTGTGAGCCATGTCATGGAAATGAGAGATCTTTAACATAGGGGAAGCCAGGGATAAGTGGATAATAAACTGGATCACGCTGTTCTTGGCAAATTATCAACAGCAAAATGAGCAGCTTTTTTGATCTAGGTTTTCTAAAAAAAAATGTTCACTCTGATTTTTGTGGAATGAGACACCCAACTATGATATCATATATGCATTTTTATTATTTCAAGCCACGTGTCCAGGGCCTTTAACAAAGTAAGTTAAGCTCCCTAATTCACCTTTGTCATTTCCAAAAATTGCTCTTTTTATCAGTCATCTTTGAATTTTTCCTTTTGACTAAACAGTTGTGTGACAGTATGATGAATGAATTAATCTGTATGGTTGTTCATTTGTTTCTTTGGTGGTGCATGCTCATGCTGTTTTGGAGCTTGTTTGACTTTCAGGTAAAATCATCGCAAGTAGTGATGGGCAAAGCAGTTCTTTTCAGTTAGAATTCATTCATTAGAATCAGTTCATTAAAATGATTTGTTCGAAAGATTCATTCACCGAATCATTCAGTTCAGTCGGCGATCTCTAATGGGGGGTTGGGGGGGGTGGTGTGCAGTCAGCGATTGCAATCTCTTTCTTTCTCACCAGTTCACACAAGCGAACACGCAAATGCGTGTTTTGTGTGGGCAAAAATAATACAATAATAAAAAAAACATCTTGCCACCCTGGCCGGCTGCCCATGTCGCCATACCCTAACTCTGCCACTGAGTGACTTTATGATATTATACAAAATAATCGTAATAATTGTGATTATTATAATAATTAATAATAATATTCATTAATCATTTAATTACCGTTCTGTACGTGAACTGGATGAACAAATCTTTTCAGTGAACAAATCTTTTCAGGAAGTGTTCAGTTCAGTTTGTTCACCCAAAAGATTATTTTGTTTGAATGAATCGCTCTCATACTGCACAAAACTACTGTCCAGACACATTTGAGTGAATATCTTGAATGACATATTACACTGCAATACGAGTTCAAGAGGTAGGGCGGAGGGGGGAGTGGCGCGGCATCGGTCGGCAAACAAAGGGGGCGGAGCGGCTAATTCCCGTGTCGGACGCAGCTGGGGGGGATCAATGATCAGGAGAACTATAAACTGACAGTGTTTTCATTGTTCCCCTAGTGAGGCTGGCTCCAGAGAGAGAGACGTCCGCGACGCATGCCCGAGACGATCCAGCCAAATCGACAAGTGTACCACGGTGTGACCGTGTGGGTTTTAGTTGTGTATTTCTTTCTTTTTAAGCAGAACCGGTGGGTTACGGCGAGTCACCCGGTGGCTCGCCAACAAGGTGTCTTTTGTACTAAATAAAGACTCTGACCGGTATTTCCTGACTCCTGTTCTGTCTCTGAACCCTGTGTGTGGCAAGAGGCCTACACACTGAATTAGCCTGCTGAAGTTAGTGCAAAAGATGTCCTTCAGTTGCTTCAATGTGTTCTACTTTTCATTTTTACAACTACAGTCATACAAGAGTAGGGGAGATAAGGCCATGATTGCCATAAGGAATACAAGTCATAAGACAACCTCTCATTGGCTTAAATAATAAAAAAATATATTAAAATGTGTGCCATTTTAATGGCACACCAGCCCCTACCAGCACAAGATAAAAAAGACATGAGATGAAATTCCTGCCCACGAAGGTGATGGCAGAACCGCCATCCAATCCCAGCTTCGCCAGAAATCAGTGTGAACTATAACTGTGTTCTGTCTGTATATATTACACTGAACAAAAATATAAATACAACACTTTTTGAGTTGGAAATCAAAGATCTAAGACTTTTTCTATGTACACAAAAGGCCCATTTCTCTCAAATGTTGTTCACAAATTACGGACATGCCACCAGACAAGACATTGGGACAGTTGAGAATTGCTCAAGATGATCTGTTGTTCCTGGTCAAAGCCACTGTCAAAAGACCATTGTACTCTGAAGGCCCATTCTGGTAAACGCTAGTGGTACTCTGTATATCATGACATGCACCCAGCAAGGTCTCTCGTTAGTTGCTTTGCTGTAACCAGGTTTTATCTTTAATAAACCAAACTCAATGCAAAGTTCCTCCACTCTCCGAGCCATCCTTTTGTTCTTTTAATATAGACAGTAGTTACAGTTACAGTCAGATATGGCCCATAATTTGACTCGATGGTTCCGGCCCAACTTCGGACATCGGCGAGGAGAACTCTGTCCACGGTGTCCACCTGCGTTAAGGCTGCTGCATACTCCGCAAGAACAGAGAACTTTGTTCTCTCTCCCAGGGCTGCGAGAACAAGAACAATGTTTGTTCTGGCCAGGACATTTCATACTTCACGAGAACCTCATGTGCAGAACTCCTGGGAAGTCCTCCCATTTCGGCGCCGGCTCAAGCGCTTTTAACCACGCCCATGTCTAATTGACCAATCACACAATAGTTCTTGGACACGACACGAGAAAAAAGTTCAGCCCAGATGATGTGTCGAGAACAAGCTGCGAGAACTCCTGAACCAGGGCTGCGAGAACAAAATGATGTCATTTTGTTCTCGCAGCATTTATGTACAACCAAGATTGACACACAGTCATCAGTCAAAAACCAAGCCACCAGCGAGAGCGGAAGAGGGCTATTTCACGTCGACTCATCGCGTTGATGAGAGGAGCTGTTTCCAGAGGGAGCTGATTGGTGGGGGCGGGGTGATGAGTTCCGATGTTGGACAGCAGGGAGGACGAATGAGAATGAAGATGGCAGCACACGGACTCCTGTGAGAATCGACAGCGGAGGAAAAAGAGGAAAAGAGAACAAAACGCACACACGTCCCACACACACACACACACAGGGACGTAACACCTAAAGCCCATTGCTCATCACATTCCTCCACTGGATCCAGAAGCCCAGATTCTTCTTCTCCTGTGTCGTGACATCCTCCAGGTCCACAAAGTGCGGGAGCAACGGAATGGACCCAACAACACCCCGTATGCACAGAGACTCGACCTGGGTTGGGTAGTGGCAGTGGTGGACAAAGTACACAACTCCATTACTTGAGTCAAAGTACAGATACTCCTGGTCAAACATTACTCCAATACAAGTGAAAGTTGTTCAGTCCAAATTTTACTTGATTTAAAGTACTGGAGTACTCGCTTTTAAAAATACTTAAGTATTCAAAAGTACATTTTCTTTTTAATGTAAATGCATTGTTGTATTGTTGCCACACTTACAGAACCTAATGACTCTGAAACTAATTTTTGTAGGCAGTGATGAAGTTTGTGCGTGGTAAACAGAGCAAACATTTAAAACGATATGAATCCTTCTTCATGTCTACAAACTCAAACATGGACTTGAGATACGGCCATGGGTGCTCTCGGGGGGAATCGTCGTCTTTCTCTGCCATAGCCATCATTACCATCATTACCACCATTACCACCATTACCACTGCCTCATTGAACTGTTCAAAATTGCATTTTCCTGCCCGATCTGAGTAAGGTTCCACCATGGAGTAGCTGTCCGGTCTGAGTAGCGCATGTGTTGCATATATGAATCTCACTGGACTCAGGATGGACATATTTAGAGAAAGGCTGGTGGTTTGGTTCACCTGAAAGAAGAAATACAAGACAAAATGATTGCACTGGTCTTCAGTTGGTTTACTCCGTTAACTATGGTAACTGCCAACTCATCTGGCTTATAACAGGGTATGGTGATATAATAAACAATAAACATGAATAGGCTTATAATCTACTGTTTGTATAATAATTATTAATTCTAATGTATAAAAAGGCACCAAAACCCATCTCTGCTCTACTTCCTAGGACTAGTATATTTGTATATAAAACAATAAATACAATAAATGAGCTACAATAAATCCAATGTTAACTATTACAAATAAAACAAATTCCTTCCTTCTTTACTAACTGCTAAAATCATGCATTCTGTGCTAAATCTCATTGATCTGATCTGTATTTACACGTTGATTGATCCTCCTTCACATCCTGTACATTCCCTGAGCCGCTCCAGGACTATTTTGTCAGGGTTGATTCAGAATAAAGACCCAAATGCAGACCAAAACCAGGGAAGTAGTATAACAGAGGTTTATTTCCGATTTACAGGGTAGTATGATGGGAATAATACGAGGGGAATCACTGGAAGCCATGGCAAGGCGGGGAACAGCGGAGGGCCAGGAGCAGGGTAGTTGTTGGGAGGGACAACACGAAAACATCAACGAGAATTCAAGCTTAGATCAAGAGTTTACACCAAGAAGGCTGAGAGAATCAATACCAAGGAGATGGCGGAATAATCTGGCGACGCATTGGCTGGTAGACCGGGGTATAAATACTGCAGGAGTTGATGAGTAACGAAGCGCAGGTGAGTAGCGGAGGCAGGCCCGGAAGCCAAGGCCACGCCCACACACACACACACACACGACATAGAAACAGAACATAGAACAGACACACAAACATAGAAACAGAACATAGAACCGACAGGGTAGGGGAAAAACATAGGGAAACGGGCAGGCCCGTGACATATTTGTCGTTGCTATGGCAACAGGTGACAACGGATTTAGCATCGGTTAGCTTAGCTTTAACGTCCGGGGAACAATACTCTACTACATAAAATTACAATTTGGCATATTTACACATAATCACCAACAACTATCGACAGACACAACCTGAACCACAGTGTTGTCACAAGTTATAAAGTTAAAGTAATAGTTAATCCCAGATTAACTAACTAACAGAAAATCCTCTGTGACTACGTTAGTTCCCTTAAACAATATGAAGCACAACACAAACAATATAAACCAATAATGAATAAGTAACACTACTAATAAAACATGAAGGTGCTCACGTTACATTTACCCACCTGGAAGAAGAAATACAAGACAAAATGATTGCGCTGGTCTTCAGTTGCTTTACTCCGTAACTACGGTAACTGCCAACTGAAGAATGCAGCGCAGACCCACTACTTATACCCTCCGACCAACAGTTAGGACTGACCGGTTAGTCTCGTGACGTTGGTCCGGTAGGGTGTTCACTCGTTTATAACTACACACGTACGGCAACACCACTTAGACAAACCACACGGAACAGCAGGAACACAGTTTATTGAAACCATCTATCGCATGAAAGAAAAGAAAATGAATCCGCTGACTTCAAAGCTCTGCTTTAAAGTAATGAGTAACGGGAACCTTCATAGAAATGTAGTAGAGTAAAAGTCATAAGTTTCCCCAAAAAAGAATACTCCAGTAAAGTACAGATACTTGAAAAATGTACTTAAGTACAGTACTCAAGTAAATTTACTTTGTTACTGTCCACCACCGGGTAGTGGTAGGAGATGTCTGTCTAGGATCAGTTCACAAGCCTGCAGCTGTAAGTATTTACCGTACCCACTTGACAATGGACGTCCGTCCCTTCTTCCTCCATGTCCCAAATGGTTCTGTGTCAAGGTTCAGCATCAGGCCTCCGCCTGAGGTTTCTCTAGCATGCGACACCCTCATCTTCGACGGCTGTGCCATAGGAAGCACCATCTTTGAAAAGACAAAAGAGAATGATGACAAATGATGATGACATGATGGTTCAGATGCCAAGAGCTTTGTTGAGAGAGGGTTTTATGTAGATGACGGACTTCTGTCAATGCCCACAGCTGCTGGAGTCATCGACCTGTTAGCATGGACACAAGAGATGCTCGCCGCCTCGAATCTGAGCCTTCACCCTTCTTATGTTTAATCACCAGACTGTAATTTTGTACAATCAGAGCCGGTTCTGATTGTACATGCAGGACAGAAACACTAAAGGATTGTGGTCCATGTAGACGTCAATAGGCACAGAACTGGTACCAAGATAGACCTCATAGAACTGTGCAGCGCAAGTGCCTCCTTCTCGATGGTAGAACACAACTGATGCTTGTTGATCTTCCGGGAGAAAAAACAGATGGGGTGATCAAGTCGTTCTGCATCCTCCTGCAGATGTACAGCACCAGCTCCCAGAGCACTAGCATCTACCTCTAACTTAAACGGTAGTGTAAAGTCTGGGGCAGTGAGCACAGGGGCACTACACAACAAGGCCTTAACACCCACAAAAGCATACTGACAGTCTGGCGTCCATTCAAAAGGTTTAGTAACACTAAGGGCACTAGTCAAGGGACAACAACAAAACAATTTCTACAAAAACTACGATAATAACCGGCCATCCCCAGGAACTGGCATAGTTCTCACCTGGTAGTAGGCGCCGCTAACTCAGTGATGGCAGCGACCCTTGCCTCGACGGGACGGACTTGACATCGCCCCACTTGTTTTCCCAAATGGGTTATAGTCGCCTTCCCAAATTCGCACTTGGCGAGGTTCAAGGTGAGTGTTGCCTTGGCCAATCTTTCAAACACCACTCGTAACCCCTCAACGTGATCAGACCAGTTGTCAGACTTTACAACCAAATCATCTAAATAAGCATAACAGTTAGGTACCCCCGCAAGGACGGTGTTCATTAGCCGCTGAAAGGTGGCAGGGGCATTTCGAAGACCAAAAGCCAGCACATTATATTGTAGAAAGGTATCCGGGGTGACGAAAGCAGAAATATCAGAGGCACGGGATGTTAAAGGAACCTGCCAGTACCCTTTAAGTAAGTTTGGTCACACATTTTGCAGAACCAATGTTATCCACACAGTCCTCCATCCCAGAGGGTAGGAGTTGGGCACAGTAACGGCATTAACTTTTCGAAAATCGGTACAGAACCGTGACGTACCATCAGGTTTCGGCACAAGAAGACACAGTGAACTCCAAGGACCGGAGCTGGGCTTAGCCAACACATTATCGTCTTCATCCTCCGCACAGAAATGTAAGATGTGAGGAACAGGGCTAACAACAGATACCGACAATACCGCCTTCTCAGCCTCTGACACCGGAGTTAAGCATTAAGCATGTTAATGTGGCACACCCGCATCCGACGTCTATCTGTTCGGGAGTTCTAATTACATAATTTGTTTCACTGAGTTTTTCCTCCACAACATAAGGACCAGAAAACCGAGCAGACAGAGCAGAGCCCAAAATGGGCAGCAACACCAGACCTGCTCTTTGACTTGACTGACGTAATCCAACACATTAGACGGAGAGGACGAATCAGACATAAACTGTTCTTTAACCTTTAAAGGTGTCTTATTGCATCGTTTTTTCATAAATTTTGCTCCTTTTGAGATACGATACGACATTTTCATGAATTTAGAAAAAAAAACGGACGCCCCGGACAGGACGTGAAAAGTGGACATGTCCGGGCAAAAGAGGACGTTTGGTCACGCTATCATATTATCCACATTAGCATCTAAGCATGTATGAAATGGGCACAAGCCAGAGATGGAAATTAGCACCAGCCACCAGCCAAATGCTGTTGAAATATATTTGTGGCTGGTAGATTCCAAATACATAATAAAAATGTACCGTTGGTTTACTATTGTGTGGTTGGTGGATTTTACCAAGGGGATATAA
This sequence comes from Melanonus zugmayeri, assembly GCA_900302345.1. Taxonomy (NCBI): domain Eukaryota; kingdom Metazoa; phylum Chordata; class Actinopteri; order Gadiformes; family Melanonidae; genus Melanonus; species Melanonus zugmayeri. The sequence goes on from OMKN01081101.1 coordinate 22,268, forward strand.
GTGCGAGTACAAGTGGCTGTATCTCCGAAGACATTTTGTGCATCAGTTCGTAGCACGGTACAGTTGACAGAACGTTGCCAGGTTAGTATTGATAATGCACTAGAGGCTACCACCGTCATGCTGGTCATATCTTGAAGGGTCACGTTATTTAAGATTTTAGTTCCATCGTCTGACTCCACCACAGAATCAGACCAATCGGTTACATCACCCTGCTTCCGTGCTTGGGCACGAGTAAGCACACAGACAGGGAATACTTCAGACATGGCTGGGGATATCGGACAGGATTTGGGCTGTTCAATAACCTCCGGTAGAGGTCACACTTTACCACCCACAATATCATTGCTCATAGTAAATGCCACGCCCATGACAGAACACACAGCCACATCAAAACATCTGGAGGCCAACGTAGTATTAACCGCCACAGTTTTATACCCCATCTCAATTCCCTGCACAATCACGTTAGCGCCGCAGTAAGTCACCTCTGATAGGGGCAACACATCCGCCAACAGGAATGACTGAGA
>OMKN01081103.1:6859-18588 GCA_900302345.1 Melanonus zugmayeri
TTTTCTGACCAGTGTCCACTCAAAGCGCTTTACAATTAGTGCCTAACATTCACCCATTCATACACCGACGGCGGTGTCAGCCATGCGAGGCGAGAGCCAGCTCATCGGGAGCAGTTAGGGTTAGGATGTCTTGCTCAGGGACACCTCGACACTTGGCTAGGAGGAGCCGGGGATCGAACCAGCAACCTTCCGGTTGCCAGACAACCGCTCTACCTCCTGAGCCACTGTCGCCCTTGATCAGGTTCATCGGCTAATTCCCCTTCTTCCAGGGCTTCAGGGTAGATATTTTAATCAATGGCTTGACAGCGTCTTCATAGTAATGTTTTTATCAGGGGGTTTGGCGATCGGCTAACTCCCCTTGTTCCATGTCTTCAGAGTAGACGTGTTGACCCGTGGTTGCCTCTCCCTTGCTGCAGGGCTTCAGGGTGGATGTGAGCTGCAAGCAGCTGACAGTGGACTTCGTCAACCAGTCCATGCTGCAGATCAGCGGGCAGGACGTGGAGAGCAAGCGCAGCGACAAGACCGACTTCGCCGAGCGCCTGGGCACCATGAACCGCCGCTGGCAGATCCTGCAGGGACGCATCACAGAGAGGGTGAGAGGGTGGCCGTCACCCTGAAAACATACTTCAGTTTTTTTATTTTGCTGTGAATTTAAGAGAGCGAGATTAGAAAGAAAAAAAAACATACAAATTGTTCAAATGCAGTTCAGATTTAGATTTCTTTATCTGCTATCGTCCGTCCTTAGACATGGCTCAGTAAAAGTAAAAACAACATGCAACAACGTAAAATAAATAAAATGAAAGAAAAAAGTGCGTGTGTGAGTTCAGGTGTACATACACATTTTTGTTGGAAATATTGACCGCAGTGGGAATGAAGAATTACATTTTCTATGTGTTCTTTTTGTGTGTGGTTGCAACTGAGCAATTTGTATGTTGTGGCGTGGAGGTTTTAGGATTCAAAACCTGGTCGTTTGATTCTCAGATCCAGTTCCTGGAGGGCCTGCTGGAGACGTGGCTGGAGTACGAGAGCAGTGTCCAGGCCCTGAAGTCCTGGATGCTCTCCCAGGAGGAGAGACTGAAGAGGAAGCACCGCATCGAGGACCTGACCTCAGTGCAGAACGCCCTCAAAGACTGCCAGGCAAGACCTTGCCTACACCACCATCGGATACCAAGGACAAAACGAGCAGAGTCGTAGTTTGTGACAAAACAGGAAATACCCAGCCATAGGAACCACCAGCATCAGCTTGGATACATTGGTTGCAATTGTTTGCTAATTTAAACCAATCAGAAGCAGCCATTACCATGTTTCACCACAGATGGCGCTGTAGCCGACCACACCTATGACGGTGTGTTTTCTCTTCCAACAGGAGATGGAGGAGCTGTTGAAGGAGAAGGAGAGGGACCTGGAGCGGGTGGAGGAGCAGGGCTGTGCCCTCGTCCAGAACAAGACAGATGAAGCCTGCGCTATTGTTATGGAGACCCTCCAGGGTGTCAATCACACCTGGGCCAACCTGGACCACTTGGTAGGTGTCTCTCTCTCTCTCTCTCTCTGGTGCTCTGTCACTCGCGCTCTCTCTCTCTCTTTTTTTTTTAACTGTTCCTGCATGTTATGACAACATGGGACCAGATATTATCATAAGTTAACCTCTGTGTACATTATGCCTGTTGTCTGTCTGTTTTAAATGAACTATATGATATCTGTGTATATTATGCCTGGTATCAGTGTTTTTTCTGCCCAGTTCAAGACCTCTGTGTGTATTATGCTCGGGAATCTGTTCCAAATGTTTTATTCTTTGTGGGCAGATCGGCCAGCTGAAGATCAGCCTGCGCTCGGTGCTGGACCAGTGGAGCTTGTACAAGCGAGCGTCGGAGGAGATCAATGGCCACCTGATGGAGGGCCGCTACTCGGTGTCTCGCTTCCGCCTGCTGACCGGCTCGCTGGAGGCGGTGCAGCTCCAGGCCCAGAGCTTGCAGGTGGGTCAGGGAGGAGGGGGAGTTGCAAAGGACCATGGGACGGCTGGCGTGTGTAGAAAGGGATGGGACGACGTTCTGAAGAACTTTGATTGAATTAATGCAAAGGTTTGATTGGACAAACAACAATCAGTGAGTTTTATCTCCTGCTTCCATGCACTTATACATCGGTGACGTTGTCAACGGCCACAAGCCGCAATGTTGGTTAGGAGGGTGTATTGCCTCATGTAATCAGTTGGTGTCAGTTTGGGTCATACTGTTAGTTAGTTAGCTACTGTTAGCCATACTGTATTGTGAGCTGTGTGTGTGTGTACTGTATGTTAGTATGTATCTATGTAATGAGGATGTTTATGATTTTCAAAACTGCCGGTGTGTGTGCGCGTGTGTGTGTAGAATTTGCAGGAGGAGTTGGAGAAGCAGGAGAGCAGTCTGCGGAGGTTCGGCGCCGTGACCCACCAGCTGCTGAGAGAGTGCCACCCCTCCGTGTCTGAGTCCCTCAACCACGCCCTGAAGGACGTCAACGCTAGGTGAGCTAATATGAGCTGGTGCAGTTTGTCATGGTTAGCTCATGTAGCTTAGCATAGAATGGCCCGTATAAACAATTTGGTGGACTTTTTTTTTTACACATTTTCTTATGAAAATACAAAATAATCTTTTCAAAGTACGATTTTCACAAATTGGCCATATCAGCTCTGGGTTTTTGTTTCTCAGTTTGGGTCTTTGACTCCCAACCAAAAGGTTCTGTGTTCGTTCCCCAATGTCTGCTGTTCTGTAAGCATCTTGATAAATGACCAAACAGTAGACATCACCAAGTGCTTTCTAAATTCCCACAACAATGGTTCACTCATGGTATGGGTCTGGGTGGGTGTGTGTGGGTCCTGGTTTGGACGTCCAGGTGGACCAGTCTGCTGGAGGAGATCTCGGAGCGCCTGCGGAGCAGCAAGGCCCTGCTGCAGCTGTGGCAGCGCCACAAGGAGCTCCAGGAGCAGAGCTGCTCCAGCGTCCTGCGGCAGGAGGAGCGGGCTGACCAACTGCTGAAGGCTGCCTGCAGCAAGGACATGGCCGATGAGGAGGTGTCCGACCGGATCCACGAATGCAGCGTGAGTCGCTGGCTAGTGGTGGCATGGGGCAGGGCGGGGGGCTTTTGGGCGTTATCGGGGAATGCTAGTTCATGGTGCATGTGTTGTGTTAGTTTGTTAACATTGTGGTGTGTGTGTGTGTGTGTGTGTACACGCTAGTTTGTCTGTCTGTCTCTTCGTAGGTGTCTCGCTATTTGTTAATTGACATTCATTATGATGCTTGATTTCTGTTTGTCTGTCTGTTAACATTGGCACCCATGTTTTGCTGTGTGTTATTACTGTTTTCAGTTTAAAAAACAAATAAACTACATTTCCCATAATACTCATCATCATGCGGTCTTTCTCCCCCGGTGTTGCCAGGAGCTGCTGCGGTCGCAGGCTCCGGTGCAGGCCTCATTGCAGGTGCTGCAGGAGCTGGGGGAGCAGCTGAAACAGCAGGTGGACACGTCAGCCGCGGCCACCGTCCAGACAGACCACCTGTCCCTCTGCCAGCGCCTGGCGGCCGTGGAGCAGGCCCTCACCAGGCAGCTCACTGCCCTGCAGGTCGGGCCTGGAGGAGCCTAATGGGTCACCTTTAACTGAGCAAAAAGAGATATTCGATAAACAGATGATATCAGACATTGATGACTATTATAATCTGTGATTAAACTATGATTAAATGATTTGTTCTCGGTGTAGATTTAATTAAAAATATATCGGAAGAGCAAAAGCTTTGTGGTTGAATTTACAAAATAATCTAATATTAAAGTTTAAACATTTAAACTGGAGATTTAACATTGGAACAAATCAATCAGTGTAGATGGTACATGAGATGAAATGTTACAAACAATTTAAAACATATTTAGAAAAAAAAGCCAAACTATTAAAAGCAGTTATGTCATAAGCATATATTGTTGTTGTTTGTTCAGACTGGCGTGCAGGACTACGAGACATTCAACAGCCAGCTGGACTCTCTGGCTCGCTGGATCTCTGAACCCGAGGAGGTCCTGAGGGCCCAGGACCCCAACGGCTCCTCAGACCTGTCCCTCATACAGGACCGCATGGAGCAGCTCAAGGTACGCCTGTCTGTCCTCTCTCCGTATCTGTCTGTCTTGTCTCCATGTCTGCCTGTCTGTCCCATCTCTGTCTATCTTGTCTGCATGTGTCTCTATGTCTGTCTTGTCTGTATGTCTGTTCGTCTTTCCTGTCTGTCTGTCTTTCTGTCTCGTCTTGCTTGTCTGTCCTGTCACTCTGTCTGTTTTGCCCATCTCTGTCTCTTTATCTCTATCTGTATATCTGTTTCTTGTTGAGCCTTATTCTCTCTGTGGTCTTCCTCTTTTGTTTCTCCATTCCCCATTTTGTCATCTGACATTGGGTTGGTTGGCCTGTTGTTTTCTTAGCTGAGTATAAATCCACCAGCCACCTACCAATTACTAGAACATATACTATGTATAGTGTTTGACAGTAACCTGTATCCCCGTCACCACGGTGACCCCCCCAACAGAGACTGATGCTGAAGTTCAGCAGCATGGCTCCAGAGCTGGAGCGTGTGAACGAGCTGGGCTACCGCCTGCCGCTCAACGACGCCGAGATCAAGCGCATGCAGAACCTGAACCGCAGCTGGGCCTCCTCCTCCGCACAGACCACCGAGAGATTCAGGTACACACACACACACGTGCACACACACAAAGTCATTAATGGCCATGAAATGCCATGCCATGACATTTTGCTGGCATCCTCAACTGTGCAACAAGAACAAACAAACACACACACACAGCCTAAGAGGGTTAGTTAGGCAGGTTACACAGATTGGGGATCAAACCCAGTACCTGGGTTGGAGTCAACCACTTTAGCTGCTATGTTATTCTGCCCCCAGGATCAATCAAACTGAAAATACAAAAATACCCACGCTAACTCTTAATAGGTTAGTCTAAATAGTATTATATCTGCAGTCTTTTTAAAAATCTTTCTCTGTTTGCAGCAAACTGCAGTCGTTCCTACTGCAGCAGCAGACCTTCCTGGAGAAGTGTGAGACATGGATGGAGTTCCTGGTGCAGACGGAGGAGAACCTGGCCGTGGAGATCTCTGGGAACTACCACAGCCTGGTGGAGCAGCAGAAGGCCCACGAGGTGACCTGTTTGTTACATGCGCTACCTCAAGATCACTTTAGCTGCTTTTCATGGCTCTTTCCGATTGGCTTACATTTTCAGCCAATCAGAAAGAGCCATTTAATTCCATTCAAATGTTCATCCTTTATATGGGGGCAGGATAGTCTAACATTTAGGGTGTCTGACTCCCAGCCGAAAGGTTCTGTATTCTGACTGAACCCTATCTACCACTACCTACTACCTGTGGGCAATGTACCAGTCTGCCATTAACGTGTATGTTGTTCATGTCCAGTTGTTCCAGGCGGAGATGTTTAGCAGGCAGCAGATCCTCCACTCCATCATCAGCGATGGCCAGAGGATGCTGGAGCAGGGACAGGTCGACGACAGGTACCGCCATAACAAGCTACCGTCACACCGCTACAGCTGCTGCTCTCTTGTATACACGTACCTGCTGTTTCAATTCATTTGTATAACAGTCATAGTTTAAATGGGCTCTGTGAATAGCAGTATGTGTACCCCTAGGGGTACTTTGAAGGATTGCAGGGGGTAAAAATGTGTCTTTTTGTTGTTTTAATATCGGTTATGAACTGGAAAAATAATTCCAGCTTAATAAAATGTGTTGAATCTGAATAGCACTTTAATAAAATGAAGTAAAATCTGAATACTTGCATACAAGTTCGGTAAGCATTGAATTTAATATTGAATATATATATAGAATTTTGTTTACAAAAGTCTTTCGTAGGATTAAATAAATACCATAACGTACTGTTTACGTCAGTGTATTGCTTTACACTCTTGACTGATTTTCCATTATATCCTTCATACTTTTGCCAGTATGGTCGTGACGTTGGCATTGAATTTCATTCTAAGTGGTATCAAAAAGGTCTTAAAAAGTCTTACATTTAACTTGGAGAACCCTGGGGGTACCCTGTGTTATCAACCTGTCGCTTCAAGATGTAGATTTTTTACCCACGATGTCCGTTGATTGCGCCTGCAGGGACGAGTTCAACCTGAAGCTGGCACTGCTGAGCAACCAGTGGCAAGGCGTGGTGCGGCGCGCCCAGCAGCGGCGGGGTATCATTGACAGCCTGATCCGCCAGTGGCAGCGCTACCGAGACATGGCAGAGAAGCTTCGCAAGTGGCTGCAGGAAGTGGCGCCGCCCGCCGCCGCGCTGTGCTCTGGGACCACGGTACCGCTGCAGCAGGCCCGTGCCATGCTGGACGCCATCCAGGTACCTCCAGGACCACCACCTCCTGCCCCCCTGGTGGTGGAACATGGAACATGCTAATTGATAACGAACAGTGCTAAAATAATAAAAAAGGTTCTGGTGTGTTTTTTTGTGTCATCCATGCAGAGAGCTTGGTTTGTTGAACTGGCACGTTTCTAATGATTAGGGGTGGTCTGATACGACTTGTTGATTTCTGCTGATGTCCGTAGATTCTGATACGACTGTTCCTATTGGAATTGTGTGCTATTGGAGTTGTCTGTCTATCTGTCTTTGTGTATCTGTGTGTGTTTGTGTCTGTCTGTCTGTCTGTCTGTATGTATCTCTATTTGTCTGCGTGTATCTTATCTTTGTGTTGCTATCTCTGTGTGTTCATCCATCTGTCATCCTCCGCCCAGCTGAAGGAGAAGGTGCTGCAGCGTCAGCAGGGCAGCTACATCCTGACGGTGGAGGCAGGCCGCCAGCTGCTGCTGTCTGCAGACAGCCGGGCAGAGCTGGCCCTGCAGGAGGAGCTTACGCTCATCCAGGACGGCTGGAGGCAAGCCAACGCCTCACTGGATGCCCACAAGAGAGAGCTCGCCACCCTGCTGAAGGTACACCTACACTAAAGGCAGAGCGGTGGTGGTGAGGGCGCTGGACTCCTAGTTGAAAGGTTCCGAGTTCGTACCTTTCAACCGCAGTCTACCTATATAGGCATCCTTGAGCAACGTGCTTAAACCAATCATTACTGCTCATTAATAATGTGTCTAAAAAACGATGCACTGCTTTGTATTAGTGACCAAGTCACTTTCGATAAACGTGTGACTAAATAAATAAACTAAGTAAATAAATGACTAACGATGTCATGAAGATGAATGTAAAAGAAAATGGCTGTGAGAAGTAAAGGTGTAAATAAAAGCTTTAAATGATCATTCAGACATTAAGGGATTCCTTTACTTGTGTTGATACCATAATAAAACATTGCAAATGCTGTGATTGGATCAAATTCTGTTTCGATAAGGGCAGAAGATCACAACAAGCCTTGTTGTAAAGACCCCACCCCATCACCACCACCTTTACTAATGGGCAGCAGGCACATGCACATCAAAGCCTAATGGAGCACTAGGACTCACAAAGTCTATTGGGGGATTTTTCCCTTTCAAGCTAATAGAAGATAATGAAATCCAAAGTAATGCCAAATCCCAAAGACAGAAGAGACTTTTCAGTTTGAACCAAATGCTAAGGCTGAGTTAAGCAGTTTTATTAATAAATAATATTAATAAATAATAAATAATACTGAATAAATAAAAGATTGACCAGACAGTTGACTCAAAAAGAGACAGTAGCTAAAGTCCCTTTAGTCTATCCCAGAAATGTTCTGGAACATTTCCTGCATGGGGTCATGTGTAAATGGGAACAGGGATTGAAAATCTGTACCGTTATTAACCACCTCAAGACCTAGTGACACTTCCGGAACACAGCCGGTATGGCTGAAAACCGGATAGATTCAGAAATAAGGGAGCTCCTCTCAGTCCGCGCAGAGGGTGGAATTGATAGGCAGCTGTATTGCATTACCGCCATCAGCCATTTGCTGGACTGTTCCTTGGCCCATCTACTCTATCTATTCCAGCATTGCTATGCCATGTGTGAAAGAGTGCAAGATGGAAATGTTCCAGAACATAGCTGCATGTGTGAATAGTGAAAATCACTAGCGGCACCTGAAAGGTTATCCCAGTAATTTACGGGGAACTATGTGTGAAAGAGGCTTAACACAGGTTAATGCAATTTTTGTCTGTGATTGGCTCAACATTGTTCCACCAAATTTGAACCAATTAACAGTGTTTGCAGTACCTTGTTTCACCAGAAACAAGGTACATTTGTTCATTTGCTCTTTAACACCCCACAGTTAGTTAGTTCCCAGGTAGTGTATATACTGTACTACGACGGCGATGTGTGTGTATTAGATATGCGTTTGTGTTTGTGTCGTACAGGACTGGGAGCGCTGTGAGCGTGGTATCGGAGGATCTCTGGAGAAGCTGCGGGCCTTCAAGAGACAGCTCTCCCAACCTCTGCCGGACCTTCACGAGGACCTGCAGGGGGAGCAGATGCGCTGCAAGGTACATTCAAACCAATCATCTCCTACTTCCTGGTACAATCCCACCAATCATCTCTGATTTCCTGGTACAATCCAACCAATTATCTCCTACTTCCTGGTACAATCCAACCAATCATCTCTGATTTCCTGGTACAATCCCACCAATCATCTTCTAATTCTTGGTACAATCCCACCAATCATGTCCATATTCCTGGTACAATCCCACCACTAATATCCAACTTCCTGGTACAATCCAACCAATCATCTTCAACTTCAAACAAATCATCGCTGTTACTATGGTTAGTTCTCGTTGTTAATAATAGAATTGTTGCGGTTCCGTTGTCCAATATTTTTGGGTTGTTGTGATTTGCAAAGGTTAACCGCTTCTCTGTGGCCATTTAGAAATAAAGGTGGCCTCTTTTCATGGTGAGTTAACGTGGCTCTTAGTAATTTGTCATGCTGAATCATCAAGGGTCGCATTAAGGCATTTCAAGCCAAACTAAGTTAGCGGCCTGGTGACTTTAAAACTTCAGACTTAAGACGCTGTTCACCTAATTTTACATTACTTGTAGAATGGATTTTTTTTTCTTCAGAGAAATAGATTTGTGCTCACGGGTCTAATCCAATGACAAGCACCACACATACCTGTCGTTACACATGAACAGACCCTTGTGTTTCATATCAATGCTCCAGTCGGGTGCCTTTAAGTGACCGTGTCAAACCTGATTCCATGGCCAACACAGAGATAGCTCTGCCTGCTATCTCCTTAACCTCATTGGTGTCAGTAGACGGTCATTTAGTGGCAAAGGACCTCTGGGTTGTACAAGCCTTTTCTTGGATCTGTATTTTAACACTAGGCTTTCGTTCATCAGCTATGATGTACTTAAGTGGAAGTAACTTGTAAGTAACTTAAATAAAGTATCTGGGTTTTTTTCAGTTTTTTTCTCTGCACACTATATGATATGATACTCAAATACAAAGCCTTCTTGCAGTTGTTTTTGTCCAAACCAGCCTCAAACGCTGTTTCAAAAGTCCTTTACTAATAACAAATTAGTAATACAAACTGTACAAATTAGTACAAACAAACAAATGTGTGTTGGTGTATCAGGAACTGGAGAGCAGGTTTGCGGGCTGGACTGATGACCTGGCCCACCTGAGCCTGCTCAGGGAGTCTCTGTCCTGCTACATCGGAGCCGAGGACCTCTCCGTCCTGCAGGAGCGCATGGAGCTGCTCCAGAGGCAGTGGGAGGAGATCTGCCACCAGGTATACTACACAGTACAACAGTGTGATGCTACAGTAGACCACAGTACAACACCAATACAGTACAACAGCTTTGTACACTTAAAACACACCATAGTAAACCATTGGGCATGTACTGCCCAATATTTTACTACAGTACATATATTTCGCCAAACTACGAATGTCCCCATTTCTCATTTCACAAATCTGGTCACCTTAGTATATACTGCAGTCTACTGAATCTGCTGTCGATGGCAGAAGTGTTTTTTTAACAAGAGTGCAGATGACAGAAATGACAAGAAACCTCAGTGTAAAAAAAATGATGTTGCGACTGCTACATCCTGTGCACAGCACTCAGCAGGCATACACAGGAAACAGGTTGCTGTCTGTAGCCACATTATGTTTGAGTGGTACCGCTCACTCTCCTTTATAATGTACTGTACTTAAGAAGACATTCATCAGGTATGCTATTTGGATGACATTTTAACATTGTGAATTTGCATGCGTGCTCAATTTAACCGTATCTATGTTTTGTGTTTTGTGTCTGTGTTTGTGTGTGTGTGTGTGTGTGTGTCTCTGTGCACGTCACGGTCATGGAGGCCAGCTGTCTCTGCGCCGGCAGCAGGTGAGCGAGAAGCTGAACGAGTGGTGGGTGTTCGGGGAGAAGTACAAGGAGCTGTGCGAGTGGCTGACCACCATGGAGAGCAAGGTCTCCCACAACGGGGATGTCAGCATTGAGGAGATGATCGACAAGCTGCACAAGGTAGCACTTAGTTGCCGCTTAATCGCTTCTTAGTCGCCGCTTAGTCACTGCTTAGTCACCTCTTAGTCGCCACTTAGTCGCTGCTTAGTGTCGTGGCAATTTCCAAATAGGATATTGCATCTAAGGACAGATGAGACCTTTAAACTAAGAGTCATACACAATACTTGGAAAGGTTTTAATGTGTGCACACACTAGTCTCATCTCTAACAGAATGAGCCCTGAATGACCAGAACACTGGAGATTTAAACACCTCTCACACAGGAGAGGGTCTGTTCAAACAGGATACAGATGCATCAATAAAAGCAACTCAACAGACAGGGGATATGTGATAAGGAAGGAAAGAGTGGCGTCTAAGAAGGGCAAGAGAATAAACAGGAGATCCTTTATGACTTAGAGCTGCAAGCCAGGCCACTATATGTGTGATGTCAAGATGAACCAAACCTTTAAGTAGTATGAAACAGAGCCAGGTACGGATTTTTCCACCACACTAGTCACCGCTTAGTTGCTGCTTAGTCACCTTAGTCGCCACTTAGTCGCCGCTTAGTCACCACTTACTCAAGTTCAAGTTCTTTATTGTTCCTGAAGGGAGAATTGTTTTGCAGCCAGGGCCAGGTAAATAGGGACAGACAGCGCAAGAATAATAAATAACAACAGTAAAACGGTGGTAGTTCAGACGAGTTCAGATACAGATACTAGTCATTTAAAGTTGCTGTAGGATGTAAGATTCGAGAGTTGTAAAGAGAGAGAGCGGAAGAGAGCAAGATTTTGGAACTAGACAACCAAAAAACGTCCCCTCCCTCTCTGCTCCCTCCCTCCCTATGTTTCTCCGCCATTGAGAAGTGTTGCATTTCACGCATCTGTGATTGACAGGCAAGATGAATTCCCCAAATCAATCAAGGAAGAGTTGCTCTGATTGGTATCAGATATTTGCCGGGAGCGGGATTTTATTCCAACGCAAGAGTGAATTAATGGGTAGAAGTGGGTAAGAGAGGGTAAGAGATTTTGGGCTAGAAGTGGGTAACCCCACTTCTAGCCCAAAGTGGGGTTACCCACTTCTATATATGTGTGTGTCAGACACAATATGTGTGTGTCAGACACACACACATATTGTGTGTGTGTCTGACCAATACCTAACCTCCTACCTTGACTGGGAAGTGATCTCGTCTCATTGGTTCCTGTATGTGGATGTTTTATGTGTGGATGCCAGGACTACCAGGAGGAGATCACCCTGGTGGAGGACAACAAACTGCAGCTGCACCATCTGGGCGAGCGGCTGGCCAGGGCGAGCCA
>OMKN01081112.1:1571-15093 GCA_900302345.1 Melanonus zugmayeri
ATACAGCGCCAGAAAGTGAGAGGTTCCTGTAACTTAGAGTCAATTGTTTTGTCTGGAAGGTGTGGGGGGGGGCATAAGCACAAGAAGTGTATGGGTGTGTGTGTGTGTGTGTGTGTGTGTGTGTGTGTGTGTGTGTGTGTGAGATCGTCAATACACCCGCTACTACACACACCGTTCCATGGAGGAATGTGATCTAAAGCAAGCTTCAAATATTGCAAATTGAGCAGCTTTATGAGGACTGCCAAATAAAAATAAAAGGGTCTTTCACAACAAGGGTCTTTCACACTCGCAGGTTTGTCAATATCTTTTGCTAAAGAGCCGGGAACTGCAGCTAAAAAGAGTAACATACATGTTTGTACGCATTGTCTTTTGTATGTATATTTGAATGTACATTTTTTGTGTATATCTTTATGTATTGCTCAAACTATCCATTTGTTTTTAAAGTCCCCTGTAAAACAAAATTGGATCAATTTCAGCTTAAAACAAAAAGAAACAAGAAGAGTAAATGGCTAGGATATTACATATGTTAATAGAGATATAGTATAGCACTCAAGACCATTTGGGTGTTTTGCCTGTGCTCAAATGTGCATTGGCTAACAGTTTTCAAGGCCGCCAGCTTGTCGCCTCAACCCCGGCCGGCTCCACAGCTTCCCTAGCAGACTCCACTCTCTCAAGATGAGGGATACGGACACCGCGGATGTAATTAAATGGCTGCGTCCCATCCAGACAGAGTGATGTTTACTCACAGTGTCTGCCAGATAAAAGCATTAGGGACCATTACCGCCAGTGACACACAAATGGTGGCTAGTCATACAGTGGCAGTGGATTGTGTGTCCACCACTTCCCATACGGCTAGGAAATGACAGCTTGGGTGAATGAAGAACAGCTTTGCAAACAAGGGCTCTTTGTGCAACGTCTGTGTCCTCATCTTTAACGGAAAAAGTGGCATTTGGTGTTTTATTATTATCAGGTTACGCTCTGGCTATTATCGGGTTACCCGTCATTTCAGGGCAGAAATGAAGAATGCTGGCCACATGGTGAAGATCCTCTCTGTTGACATGACCTCCACTGCCCATCTAGGGTGCCTGCTGTCCCTGTAACATGGCCATCTCTTCCTTTTTGCGCAGCCTGGCAGATAATGGCTGTTTTGTTTAGTGGCAGATAACTAAAGTACATAACATGAATAATTTACGCCCGTGGTCAAGATTGAACTCGAAAGCAATTGTGGGACAAACAGTTTCCCCGAGTCGGAAAGTACATGTAAAGCGCGCACGCGCGGGGGGGCTTTAGCGATGTTAACGCTGTGTCTTCGGTGAGCGTGCCATGTTTTATTGATGGCTACTTCCTGGCCTTGCTTGTTTCTGGAGGCACCGACCTGATGAAATCTGCCTTGCGCTTCATTTCACAATTGTCAAAGCGGTCACATTAGCATGCAAGAGACTCTGGGAGCCACCGCGGTCTCAGCCCACGACCACACATCCCTCGAATCCCCCCTGCACACCCACACCCTCGCCTTCCTTTTGTCTGCATGATACTTGTGTTGCTCTTCACTAGGTGTATAACTTTTGTCTGTTGATGCAGAAAAACAGGAGAGGTTCACACTTGGGGACAAGGCCTTCATGAGTAGCGGCTCCCGCTTTCCCTTCACGGCAGGCCTCAGGCATGCTCCTGCACGGCGCTGGCCTGGAGCCAACAACATCATGACACTATAGGAGCCTGTGTGAGAAGTTTTCTGCTGATGATGAGAATAACTTCTACTTGACCCCTCTAACACATTTCCAAGCCAGTGGAGATGGTCTATGATTGTGAAGCCATGCTTATTCAAGGATAATATGTGCAGTGCTCAGACACGACTGGACCTCCATGCGAGAGGCGAGGGCTTTTAGATCATTGTTCTTCCCCGGAGACTCGCTCACTTTTTGCACCAACAATAGTGCAGCAACAGTGATTTTTTTCTCTGGTTTCACAGGGTTTTTTTTCTCTTTTAAATATATATTTCAGAGGCTTGGTTAGTGGAATGGGCTTAATGCTAGTGTAGTTATAGTTCGATGGAAATCCATACAAAACAAAACATCACAGGAGGTTATCAGATTTATCAGCTTTGATGAGCTTTTCAATATACTGCATTTGTAATATGTATACGTGTGTATATGTACTTGATGCAATAGCTTTTCGATTTGTGTTGTCAAAAACTAAACTGGATGATAAATATTCATCCAGCAGAATGACAATACATGTAATGATGTTTTAATTTATTTCCTCATGAAAACATCATTACATGTATTGTCATGGTGCGCAAACATTTGGTTTGCGCACCATTTGCCACGTGCCTCGGAAAAGGCACTTCGATGTCACCAAAAGAACACAACTTGGGTTCGGAGCAGAGTAGAACGTTCACAAACTGGTTGGCGGAGAGGATTGGACATTTATTCTTCTAACAGTGACAACATTTTTCCAGCTTGCACCCTGCGGGTGTTCGTATAAATTTGCTCCCTCGCACCAGCAAGTGGCCAGCTCAGGAGCCTCCACTGGTATTGAGTGTGTAAGACTTGTGTAAGACTGTGTGAAATACCACTGGGTATTTCACAGTGCTTTACGATCATGCACAACTTTGTCCCCTGCTTGTGTCTTTGCCAGATGCTGGACAAGCTGCGAGATCGCTGGACCAACACGGGTCTCTGGGAGAAGATGGAAGAGAGGAAGACTGTGATCACGGAGCCCCGTGGCGGAGCCAAGGGAGACTTCGATGAGCTGCTGCAGCACTACTACGATGCCATCAGACACGGGGATCAAGGTGAGGTCCTTGTTCTGCACAATGGGGCTTCCATTGTAGAACTGTAATAATCTTAATATATAATATTTCATCATGCTAATTATTATTTAGACTAAAAAGAGTTTAAAGAGAGACTCCATGCATCTATCAGCCATAATTGTTTTTCTCATGATGTTACTGGAAACACGATGTTTCCAGAATAATTTGCATTCAGGGGGAAATTAGGGGAAAGAAAAAGTAAGATTGGGCAAGTTTGAGTCATTATAAACTCACACGGCGACTGCTATTGCCACTTATTCTGTCATTGTGCTACAGATGGGGCCTTGCTGATTGCTGTCTGCAGGGGTAAAGTAAGTGAAGGCTTAGATTTCACGGACGACAATGCCAGGGCAGTGGTCACCATCGGCATTCCCTTCCCCAACATCAAGGACCTCCAGGTCTGAAATAATGATTGATTACATACGTTTTACACTGTACTTGAATTATGCAACGCTTTCTAGTGCCAGACAATATATCCATGTGATATTGTTATTTATTATGGTGGTTATTTATATCTATCGGGCAAATGGTAATCCCCAAAATATTGTCACATTCAAAAAGCTTAATAGATTTGCCCCATCCCGTTTTTAATGTTTCCACCTGACAATATAAATGGTCAAATGAGTAAAATAATCTCCTTACTTTCTGTAACAATCTTGCTCTCTCCATTTTGCTCCTCTGCGGTGTCCTTCAGGGCAGATGTGAGATGTGACCTTTACATTTCAAAATGTCCTTCCACCCCTCATCTCCCCACTTCCCCTTCAACCCTCCTTTCTTACTTTCAAAGCCTGGCCGTTCTGCCACTGAAGGAAAGACTAGTTCTGATTAGCTTTGTCTTAAATCAGAGCCCACAGGGCAGCCATCCTTAGTCTGCCTTTTAGTGCCAAGTGTTTTTCTCACAAATGGGATATCAATCAAATACCCAGTATTGGATCGTATCCTGTGTGCATATGTGCTGATTTAGGTGAATTGCCATTGTAATGGGAAACGACGAATGGCGTCATTTGCTTTTGCCCCCCAACTTGATCGTTGCTCCACCCCCTGTCTTCCTTTATGGTTCTGTATCCTTGTGTCAGTGGTTCATACCCCCCTGGAGAAGCCCTGGGGGACATGCAGAGTAAAGGTCTGCTAGTTGACCCCATTAAGGCTGCATAGGGGGGGGACACTGACACTAATGATGCTCCCCGGCCAGCGCTTCTGCTGAAGCAGTACCGCAGGCCAGCCAAACTGTTTTACACTAGTACAGCCGCATCCTCTACCTCTGCACACATTCATGCCCTTGTGCATAACCACCCATCCACGTGCGCATGCACACACACGTGTGTGGTGCAAAATGTTGATATAGGTGTTGGTGTTGTCTTGTTGATGTACTATTCTTTACATGTTGAAATCAATTCCTCCATATTGCCCACCACTAACGTAAACTCAAATGTACACTCTGTATAAGACATGCACACACATGCTCACTCTATGTACCACGCTCTTCATTAAAACAGTTATGCCACAGTACCTCTCACTGCCGTCTTCTGAGGTACTTGGCTCTATAACATGCACATTTCTGATGCGCAAGACACGGATGTGTTACCTCATCCGCCATGTACTGCATTAAAAGACATATGCCCCATTGCTAGGCTCAGAAGTGTACACCTCAGCCTCTTTCTACTTTTAAAGATTCCAGCACTCTTAATACCATCACGAACAGCATTCCCAGACAGACAAAAACAGTGTTGGGTGCACAACATAACACAGTAAAAGGCCGTAGACATGGCATGATATTTTACTGGCCCGTTGTGTTATTGTGACCTGGAGATCAAAGGCAGCACTAAAAGTCCTCCATAGAGAAAGCTACTCTACGGCGGGAATTATTTATATATCTACATAAGCAAGTGTTTTTTACAGTGAACCAGCAGGTCCTTCGTGAGTGGGTGAAACATTCAGTGGCTTTAACAGGCAATAAAAAGACACTTACAGCTGATATGGCATCTCTCTGAGCCTAATGAAAGGGCCCTGTAGACACGTTAAGGCACAAAAACAAACCTTTGTCTCTCCGCTATGACACTTCAATGCAGATAACGTGAGAGAGTTTTTAGCGAGTGTGCAGAAAAATAGTTTAAAGGTTGAGGGGTTCACAGATATCGTGGCTGGTCTAATTATGCTTGACCCTGGCAGTAAACAGTGCATTAACTCCACCACCAGGTTTACAATTTGACCCCTTTCAGACCTGGTGTTCAAATGCATCTTGAGTGATCCGATGGTAACTTAATTTTAAATATTTTAAATATTTGCAAGACAGGATATGGACACCATAGGCATAAATCATCCATTCTCTGACGTATCATGTTGTGGACAGCTTGCTGGTCATATTGGTAAATGAGGAGCCAACATCATCACAGAAACCATGACCAATGTGCTCAGTCGTCGTCCTGTTATTCAAAAGCTTTCCTGATGCGAGCCAACTGGATCCAGCCTAGTTTCGTCTATCTTTCAAACCTCTTTTGAAATAATGAATGCAATTACTTGCATCTCTAGCTGCGTCATTTCATGCAACAATATGCGGCTGATTCCGGTAGGGCCAAAGAGATCACCGCAGCGATAGTGAACTTCATAGGCAGATACGACACCATTCCCTGTGGTAGAGAATACGGGGTTGTTGGATGGAAAGTGCTTGACACGACACGGTACTTCCCGCAAACATTTTGCCCAGACAGTTCATTACGGCTCATTACGGCAGACTGGAGGATAAAAAGCCCAGTCACACTTTGATTTCATGTTGATAGACTAATCTTTAAAAAAGTGGTCCTATTTTGTTTAAGGCACTGCTGTGTGACGTATGCTGCTAATCTATGCATTCCTTTGGTTTAACTTTTATAACTTTATAACTTTTATGTTATAAAGCAGGCACTACTGTTTTGTTCATGTTTCCATATTTTGCTGGAATCCAAGCAACATGAACATGTTGTTTACTGTTATAATACATGGAAAATCTAAATACAAATGAAAAATGTTCAGGCATTTATTTGGTCGATGTATTGAAACCGTACCGAACCATGACACTACCGTACTGAATCGTGAGTTTTGTGAACCGTTTCACTCCTAGTACATGTGTATTTATATATACATGTTTGTTTTTTTTAAGCAGTTTTAGCAGATTAATTCATAATAACTTTCTTTCCATCTCGGTCATTGTTTATCACAGTCTCCGTGCAGGGGGGCATCTGTTGCATGGCCCCTTGTGAGTGTATAGACATGTATGTATAGACATGTAGGTTGTCTGAGGATGAACCGCTCTGCTGTCTGCTCCGCCACACAAGGCAAATGAGACGCTTCACAATCTCAGTGACAGGCACAAGATGTCCCAGACTGCCAAGGGCATACACACACACACACACTTTCCAGCACCAATGTAGTCAGCTGCGAATCATGCCTATTGGTCAGATCTGTTTTTAGGGATGAACAGGTAGCTGCAGAGGACAGGGCCAGAGCAAGGGAGCAATCTCTTGACATTTTAACTAATCCCTTCTAGCTTATGGTTTTCTTGCACATTTAGAAGACTCGCTAGCAGCCAGAATTGGCTTTTTCACATATGCAACCTGTCACGTCACATTGGACGTTGACATGGTTACGGATTACGGATGCGATGGGTGGAATGCTAAAGCGTTCTGTGATTGGATCTGGATGTGACACCAGTTGCTCGGGGGTGCAAGGCCCCCCTCACCCCCCTGTTCCCAGCAAGATATTTTAGGAGTGGATTGGATAACTGCTTCTGTGTCTCATAGACAACTCGGCCAACATCAGCACTGCAGACCTCTTGGAGAATAGCCAACAAAATGTTAAATATTTTTTAATAGGTCCCCAGAAGAAGATTGCAGTGTTTGGTGACTCACATCACTACATTTTGGGAGTCACATGATGGCTTCATCTTTCTCTTGATGGGAGAAGCTTGTGTCCAGCATTCTGTGTGTGCATGCTTCCATGGTGTGGTGATTAGTCATCGACTTTTTTGACTGACATTTAAGATGGTTTCCTGTGCCGGTACTTGTTTACCTTGATGTGTGGGCGTACCTGTTGCCCTGTCCCCGCGTGTTTGGGCGCTCTGGGCGAGCACATGGTACCTGTCAGAAGTAGTTAGAAGCGGTGCTCACCAAACCTGCCCAGCATGGCAGCCCGTCAGACGCCAGCTGAACTTTTCACTTGGCAATTTTTAAAGGTTAAGTGCAAAAAAACGCAACAGATGCAAATGGGTGGATATTTTTGTTGTGTACGAGGGTGGTGGCCTGGCTCGTCAGCACCATCTTCTTGAATCATCATAAAGCATTATCTTCCTTTACTTCTTGCGCCCCTATTATGGCCTTGTAGCCTCTCTCTCAACACACCAGTCTGTGAGGGGCAGCCAGTAACCAAATAACTTCAGGTCTCCTTCGATGATATGGTCATCTAACTGGATACATATGCTTCTGCAGTTGCATGATGATGTCCCACAGCTACAGACAGCTAACCGTTAACCATTAGATCTGCTGCCAAATTGTCCTCATAATATTTTGTCCTTATAATGGTATGTGGTTGTGTAATTATGCTTATTTTTGACATGATTAGTAGTTCTCGCATACTGTGACTTAATTCCAAACATTTATTTTTGGTAATTGGTAGCTTTTGGACACAAATGTTGTTCTTCTGGGCCGTGACCCAGATGGTTGTTTTTTGTGGAAGTAATGGGTGCCCTCAGTAACCTACATTGATGACATTGTGATGTCACCCAGGTGGAGCTCAAGATGAAGTATAACGATCAGCACTGTAGAACCAGGGGTCTCCTTCCGGGCAACCGCTGGTATGAGATCCAGGCCTACCGGGCTCTCAACCAGGCCCTGGGAAGGTCAGTGTTGAACAACAGACCCTTCTCACAGAGGTGTCATCATAGGACAAACACAGGTGTCACTCATAACACTGTTTGTCCTACGAGGATGCCTCTGTGAAAAGGGTCTATAATGCATAGGGTTTTTCTATCACACCTTTTTATTAAATATTATATGAAGTATTATAATATTAAATGTATTATTTCATTTTCTACAGGTGTATCCGCCACAAGAATGACTGGGGTGCTCTCATTTTGGTGGATGACCGATTCCGGAATAATCCAAATAAGTACATCACAGGTAACAAACGCATTCCTGCATATAGAGCCCCTAGTTAGTTCTGTGCGAGCACTTGCAATCTTGCACTTTGCAATCACAAATACCCGATATCTTTCATTTAATTTTGTTACCATATTGGACACTAGTTATTTTGCTTTCATATTGTCTGCCCACCTAGCACCTATTGCACGTGTCCATTCTCAACGTTTCTTCCTTTTCCAGTTTTTATTTTTGTGGGGTTTCATCCATGGCGGTTTCAGGGTTAATGGTTTGGGAATACTGTCTAATCTCATTTTAATGTGGTCCTTTAAAACTGTAATTGTGATAAAGGACTTTAGATGTCTCTATGGATGCCCCTCTGCTTGGACACTAGATGGCAATGGTTGTCCATTACAAATGGTTGTATTATTTCTTAACCTCAAAGGGTAAAATAAATGTTTGGTATAGTGTTGTCTTTGTATAATTACTTGAATATAATGTTGGATGAGATTTTTATCCAAAATTAACTTTCAGAATGTTGTATTTTTAGCTGCCAGAGTGGAAAAATCTACCAGCCAAGCAATTTTACTATATAACCCTGATTTACAAATCTATTTGTCATTGGCTGGTGGCAGGTGTTAATTTTGGACCCTGCATCTCTCTGTGCTTCAGGCCTGTCCAAGTGGGTGCGGCAGCTGGTGCAGCATCATAACACCTTCAATGGTGCCATGCAGTCGCTGGAGGCGTTCTCCCACTTTCAGCAGGGGGCAGAAGCGACCCACGGCAACATCCTTCAGAGCCCGTCCGGCTCCAACCAGCGCCCAGCCAGTCAGCAGTCACCCCTTGGTCTGGGGGAAGTACCTCTGTGCACCCGCCTGTCCGTGTTGGCCCAGCACGAAGACTGCAGTCAGAAGAACACTAAATCCACTCAGTCTTCAGCTGTTGATCCCGTCACGTGTGGGATGGCTGCTGCTTGTGTGAATGCAGGTGAGCTTCACTAATACAGGTGGAGGATGCTGATAAACAAAAACACAGATCCCTTCCAGCTGTTAAGAGACCAGGTTGAGAGTCAGGTCTGGGTTATATCGAAGAATGTAGAGCATATCATGATCATATCTGATGAATATATTCATATCTTAGCTTCAGAATGTTAAATGTTAAAGAAGAATATTCATTACATATGGGTTTAAATACAAACCTCATATTGGATTATTTTTAATGGATCCTAATGGTTAGTTAGTACAAGTTAGTTACATTAGCAACATTAAAGATGATGGATGATCACATGCAATGTTTATTTCATAACGAGGGCAAAGTATTTCCTCTTAACTGCCATTTATTTCCTCTTTTTATGTATTTTATAATTGAGTCATGTAAAGTCATTTAATAACCCAATTTCAAGAGCATCCTGTTCTGCTACCCTGGCAACACAGTAACAGTCGGCGCTACCTTTTGTGCTTTAAGGAGATGTGCAAATGTTCTGCCATGAGATAATGAGCTGGGGTGACGTCTTTGCACCTAGGCCAGCACCCATTGTCTCAAGGGTCAGGGCAAAGTGGAACTGTTTGCTCAATTAAGGCCCTGTTTACGAGACGATGATTTTTGCGTAAAATGGTAAACGGGCTGAAAACGCAAACTTTTGAAACCAGGTCCCAGAGTGGAATCTTTTGAAAACGCCAGCTTCACCGTCGCCGTGTAAACTTGCAATACACAATTTTTGTGAAAACTGTAACGATACAACCTCACTTTGCGCATGTCTATTACGTTTTCAGCCTAATAGCCATGCGCGAGTAGAACAACAATGGCGGTTTATCGAGGGATTGTGATTGTGCTGCAGACTCTGAGTTTAGCAATGCTCCTCCAGCAAAGTGTCGATTTGTTGCACCATTACTGCGATCAGCGGAGACGCATTAATAACATGAAAAATAGTGTTGATTTACGGTTAATTTGCTAAGTTACACCGCCCCCTACTGGCCTGGCATGCATACTACAGCGTCTTCCATCTGTTTTGCGGATCCATGTGCATGAGGATAATTTTCAGAATGTTGTGATATGAACGCAGAACTGTTTTAAAACACAAAGGAAAAACATAGCAGTTTTTACAAAACTGTTGTGTAAACAGGGCCTAAATGTGGTGTGGTGGATAGGGGTGGTGGAGGCAGATACTGGCTGTCGTTGGGGGGCGTTTTTTGAAAGGTTGCGGGGAGGAGGGGTGAGTTGAGTGGCTTGCCTCATTACTGTAAGGTCTCTTGCGTGCCTGAGTGGCGCTGGAGCGAGCGGATGAGCAGATGTTGGACTGTTGCTTTTAATTAAATCCCTGTGACCTTTGTTTGGATTATATTGAGCGTGCGCATTACAGTTCTTCTCTGTAACTCACATCTTTATAAAATAACACCTAAGCATATGTGGCTTAGGATGCCCAATTTTCAATTGATAGCTTTTTTTTCTTTTTTTAATCATTTTGTATCCGTTCTGTTTTTTATACTTTATTTTTTGTAACAATTTGTCCTATATGTTATGTCGAAACGAGTGTGTTATTACGGGACATTGTATTTGTTTTTTTTTATATCAACACTGAATTTTGCCTCTTCTTCTTGTAGACACTCAAAAGATGGGGAACACTGACCCTGTGTGTCTGACCCGCGCACACCACACCACTGAGACCAGAACAGCACCACCCGCCCAGACGCCTATGCATGGCTCCATGCCTATGGGCACCCCATTGAAGAAGCCCATCTTAAAAGTGCAGGGAGACATCGCCCCCAACCACCACCAGCAGTCAGAACCACCTGATCTTGTCAAGGGAATAGACGCAGTACAGATCAACCCCAACACGCAGCTTCCTCATCCTCACCCAGAACCATGTTCAGGAGACGGACCCGGCAAAACTAACGGTTTGTCTGCCGCGCCGGTGGCTGTGGAGCAACCGGCTGTCATGGTGACCTCGCCCAGCTGTCACGTTGAGCAGCCTCTGGCAGACGGCCGGGAAGCAGACGACGACAGAGAGGAGGAGGAAGACCAGACAATGTTCTTCACTCCAGAGCTTTTCGAGGATGAGGATGAAGAGGTGGAGGAGGATGCCATGCCTGTGTCACCCTCCGGGACAGACGGCCCGGCGATCTCTATCGGGCCAGCCCAGGAGGCGCTGGGCCGAAGGATAGATGTTGAAGAATGTGCCTCAAAGGCCCATGGAGACGGTACCATCTCAATAAGTGAGGCTAGCACAGGGCTAGAGCGGGCACTCTGTCATCGGCCTCAAAGCAGCAGTATGGCAAGCGTTGAGGAGCAGGCCAAAGCACCGGCCCGCGGTCAGCAGCAGACAGCAGAGTGCCTATGTCAGGAGGCACGAGAGCAGCAGACGAAGGAATGTGAGAGTAGGCAGCCAGGCACCAGAGCTCACCGCCTGTCCAGGTCCTCCAGACAGAGAGCACCCCCCACTCCGTTAGGTAAAAGCCACCTCACCACTCCACCCATAACACTGTGGGCAACTAGCCCACAGTAAATACTGATTCCCCCTAGATGATGCCCTCCACCCTGGCCCCAGATTGGCCAGCTCATATTTCACAGCAGCCCCCTACTCATTCAGCGTGACAGCTCAGGCCTCATCAAGGTCATTAAGGCCATCTAAGCGCAGTTATCAGTGAGGGAAAACAAGCCTATTTTGCCAATGTTATTTAAATTATGTGGCCATTTTAATGTGCTGTCTCTTCTTTTTTTTTAAAAGGAGTGATTAAATAGCAAAGCTAGGTCTGTTGTGTTTAATGAGATGTATAGCGTGAGGGCTCTGTAGATGCGCCTGACTTGGCGGAACTAAGAGGCCTTCGTTCTTTATATCAGAATGATGGAGAAACTCGCTGATAATCAGCTACAAACTAGAGGGGGTGATTTGTGCGTGTGGTGCGGAGATTTCTATTTGTGTCAAGAAAAATAAAATATAATTTGCTTTATTTGCTTGTTTATTTTCTGGGTTTTTTCTCCGTTTTCAAAATACCAGGAAAAATATCCTTTTATGATTATGCAATACTGAAGACTCAAGTAAAGTTAATATTCAGTTTATATTTTAATTCGTTGTGGGTTTTAAAAGCAGTATAATATGGTTCTAAAAGTTGATTTGTTTGATAATAGCAGTGGCAATTAAGACAATTAAGAGTAATGTGAGCTTCATCATGTGTTTTGGGTCAGAAAGGTTATCTTTTACAATGCTTATTAACACACAGTTAAATCTCAAACCAACCAAAGCAATTTAGCCAAACTACTACTTATTTCCTTGCTTTTAGGGTGGTTTTTTTTGGGTCAAATGACTTCACACAACATCCATGCTTTAATGAAGGAAGTCTGTGAAGCTATGAACTTAAGCCAAATTGTATTGTGGCCATAAGTGTGGCACTACATTTCTCTAATTCAATGTTAAATGCAGATCATTGTCAACATGAAAGTCAAATTAAACACGGTCCTTTTGAGACAATTTGTCTCCTCATATTTAACCTTACGGTAATGGTTGCGTATGGATGAGTAAGGAGATGACTGCTTCTCATACTGAGCCGTGTTTATGCAGTCGTGCATGGCTGCTCGTTAACATCAGTATCCAGACAGTGTGTTAAAAGCACCCTTGGTAATTGCTTTGACTGGCTCTGGCATGGTTAGTTGTTCTTTTTCCTTTTTTAATTATTTAATTAGCCCAACTCTTTCTTTTTCTTCATGAGAAATGTGGTCATTAAGCTGAAGCAGTCTCGATAGTTCTATACATATCAAATATGAACGCCCTTGCTTAATCTTTTATGCCAAAACATAAGATGTGTAAAAACCTAAAGAGGTTTTTCATAGTCTACATGCACTAAATGCAAACGTCTTGATCAAATTAACAGGTAAACAGTGTGAGCACCATGTGGGACGGTCCCAGTCCGGGAAGGCTGCTCCTCCACAGCTTCAGACCAGAATCAATCGGAGAAGAAAAGCATATCTTGAGCCTGAGCCAAAACCACATGAACGGAGAGCATTGAAGGAGACACGTCTATCGTGTGCTGTACCACAGGTGAAGCCTACATCTAACCAAACCCAGCAGGGGCCCGTCGAACAGCAAGAGTTATCCCCAGCACTGCAGGCTGGAGCACGAACCAAGTATACGAGAAGGTCCTCCGCTTGTCTGGGCACAAAGCACCAAGAATTACCCACCTCTCCTCTACGCTCTGCCAGCACAGAGTTGGTCATTGTCCCTCTCAAGCAAACAGGTAGAGTAGTAGGGGACCAGGGCCAGGTCATTGTTTCTGCACTATACCATGTACCATCAGAGGATCATTATTTTTCTAATTTTGGCCAATGAAAAGGGTTTAGAATTACCGGAAGATTGCCATTTTGGTTCAGATCCAGATTTGTGCTGGAATCAGTAATTTAGCAGATGATTTATGTTAAGTTACGATAGGCAGAGGACAGGTGTGTCACATCAAAGCAGCAGGTGACTGGATAAACATATCGGCCAATAAAAAGCATATCATCTAATGCAGTGGTTCTCAAATCCAGTCCTGGAGGACCCCCTGACAGAATGTTTTTGTTCCAACCCAGAACTAACACACCTGATTCAACTACTACAATAATCAGCTAGCTC
>OMKN01081114.1:0-7500 GCA_900302345.1 Melanonus zugmayeri
ATTTTGCAACCACAGATGTTGGTTGTTTAGTTGGTTGATAAACCACCCTCTAGTGTACATTTGGTGTAATAACGTGATTTGGTGTTGCATTGCCTGTGTGTAAAGGATTTAATTTAGATTCAATTTAGATTTTAGACCACTCCCAGCTCATTTCTGACCAATCCGGACATCTCTTCCCTGATTGGTTTGGGGAATCCATCTTGCCTGTCAATCACATGCATGCACACAGCGTTATCATAGCTCTTCCACTGGTGCGTGAATGCAACACTAGGGAGGGAGGGAGCAGAGAGGGATGGGCATTTTTTTGTTTTTGTTCATTTATTTTCTAAATCTTGCTCTCTCTCTCTCTCTCTCTCTCTCTTTACAATACTCAAATCTTACCTACAGCACCTTTTAGTGTTTATTTGTTCATGTATTTCTTTTGGTTACCATGCGATCTTGAAATCAGTGAGTTCAGTGAATGGGAAAATCAGCATTGTTTCGATCTGCTGTTTGTGCTGCTCCTGGACATTAGACACTGGTCTATAACACTTTTCAGAGAAACCTGAGTGGAATAATGATTTAGTCTTGGAAATGTATTTATTTGGAGGGAGCTTTGAGATTGACCCGTTTAGAAAGTGGGCACGTGTGTCCCCGGCCTCCAGCTGTGCACTAAGAAGCGACTGATTGCTGTAATAGCCGTAACAGCATCTCACTCAGCCGGCTCATTAACACTCAAAATCACACTGTCACTGTAGGCCCTGCCTTACTACACACACACGCACACACACACACACACACACACACACACACATACACACACACACACAACCTTTGATCAACCGGAATCCTCTGGGAATTATGACTTTCGTTTTTTTCTCCCCAAGTGTTGTTTCCGGTCCATGCGAATGGGCTGCAGATGTGATGGAGTATTAAGGTGATGTCTCAGGTGTGAGCAACTCGGTTATGGTTGCAAAGGTGCAGGTGCCACAGTCACATCAGAACACAGTGTGGTTGGATTGTTTGTTGGATTGTGTTTCACAGTAACTGTCTGTTGGCTTCTCTGGTGCATATTGTAATGATTTTCTGTTCATGAATTGACCCCACCAATGAGGAAGGTAATATTAGGATATGCGTTGTCTCTCTGCCTGTCTGTCTGTCTGTCTAAACAGATAGACAGACATACAGGCAACTGACATCTAACTGACCCTAACGCTACCCCAAAGCCTCTCCCCCAAAGCACACTGGAGCCAGGGCAAAAAGACACGTTATATTTCCATTGCTGATGGTGGCGATAGAAGAAGTTGCACTGTAAATTAGCATTTTTTGCGCCAATTTCTAATATGGGAATCTTTTAATTTTTGTAAGTATATTCTCCGAGGAGATGTCTTCTGTAGAATGTCAAGCTGTTTTGACAGATCACAGTAAATGTACCAAGCTATTAAACATTCGCTTAACAGACCTATCTCTCAGATCTCCAGAATAGTCTAATATAATCGTCACCTACAATGTTAAAGTCAATCTCTGTGGAGATGAGGGGCAGCAGCAACAGTAGCCTTTTCATTTTTTCACTCATAACAAATAATACATCTAGGATATTATTTATTGTAGATACCATTTCTTTCTTCTCAAGTAGGGACATTATAAGACTAATAGTAGTGCTAGTGCTCATTTCCTAAGAATGGGGTTAGCACTATTATTAGTCTTATAATGTAACTTCCTTAGTGCTATACCGCATCATATCATGATATGGATTATCTAACCACAATATAACAGCTTTACATCACTAAATGATCAGATGTTGTTTGAAAAATATTGTTTGATTAATCTCTATGAAAAAGCAAAATAAATAGAATCGTATTGTTTTAACGGATCAAAGCACACAATGTAGCGGGGCTGTATTTCATTACTCCTATAGGACTCAAGTCTATTTTGGACGCAAAAAATTAAAAAACATTATTCCTGCATCTGTCCCGACACAGCCGTGTGCTTTGGGCTCGACACGTTTAATTGGGACATAACAACAGGGCATTACAGTGGACAAGGCATGAACACAGAATGGCCATCTGGGGTCCACGTCCACCGAGGTTCTTGACACCAAGGTCATGACACCTACACCATCATGGATGTTTTCTTTTGCCCCCACTCTTAGCACCTTACAATGCTATTGCTACTCTGCAGGTTGGCATGAGCACACACACATACACACACACACACACACACACACAGATCTTCACACAGCAGTATTAATTGGATCAGTCGACATCTGGTTAGATTGCAAGTGTTGTTGAAGGAGATCATCTGCAATAAAATGGTTAAACTTTTTTTAGTTAGAAACTTTTAAGCTTAAATGTTTCTCATTTTAAATGCTATGAAAACACAGTTGGTTTGGTGCTAGGCCTATATATATCACTGTATTCATAATTAGCTATTTCGCATTAAAGTGAACCCGAAATTGTATTTTTTCTATGTTCTATATTTCTTCTATGATATTCAACATAGCTATGCTATTTTATCACTGTTACTAAAATGTAGGGGTGGGTATTGGCAAGAATCTGGCGATACGATACACATCATGATACAAGGGTCACGATTCAATATATTGGGATATATTCGTAATGTGATGTATTGCAATATTTTTTAAGTTGAATTGATTTTGTATGTGTATTGTAAAAAAAACATCTCAATGCTCAAGGTATAGTAACATAGATTTGACTGATTTTGTGCAATTTAAAACATAGTAACATTCTCCCTCTTTGAACCATAGAAAATTCAGTGCTTGCTTTCAGATTGTTTTTCAATAAAAGTGCTTTAAGGGAAATGTTTTCTTTAAATGAACAATTAATAAATAATAATTTTCCCATC
This sequence comes from Melanonus zugmayeri, assembly GCA_900302345.1. NCBI lineage: Eukaryota > Metazoa > Chordata > Actinopteri > Gadiformes > Melanonidae > Melanonus > Melanonus zugmayeri. The sequence goes on from OMKN01081114.1 coordinate 2,845, forward strand.
AGGTATCAAACAAATAACTCCCTGAAACATTGTAATGGTTTGACATTTTTAAAAAAAGGTAAAAATAAGCTTTTAAATCCACTTCTTGCTTGTTGGTTTTATCCATGGTTCAGAGTGCAGCACTCTAAACATGGCCGCACTCCCATTGACACAACATGGATAAAATTGACCATGCGGCACAAGAAGTGGATTTGAAAGTTTGTTTCACAGCGTAACAACAAAATATCATTGCATTTTTTATGAGGACACATGCATGAGTACTTGGGTAATTTCATCCGACACAACATTGGAAAGTAGTTAAAAGACCAACGCATTTCGTCCCCAGCGATCCGCTATGGCCTCAGAATGTGACCCTGTAGCACGACTTGTGTTCATACATGGTTCATATGGAGTGAGGGGCACGTATGCTAGGTGTACCGTGGATCCAGTGTGTTGACCATGGTACGAAAGCCCTCATTCTCAACGACACTGTATGGCTTCAGGTCTTTGCAAATGAAAAGCAATATCGAATTGGTAACTTTGGTTGCTTGTCTTGAACTCGTGGGAAGCTAAAATGGGTCCATACAATCAGATGTATGGACCATACAATCAGATGTATGGACCATACATCTGATTTAATTTCCAGTTCAGCCATGATAATCGGCTGACGATCGGCTGATGATCGACTGAACAACACATCCATTACTGATAGGCTTACTCACGACGATTACAATACTGTTATAGCGGGGACGGAGATAAATACAGACATATAATCCTGCCATAAACCATGCATGTGTAGATGCACCGTGAGTCAATATAATATTGGGAACTTTTTAATTTCTATGTTTAGTGTATTGATTTTTTCGACCCACCCCTACTAAAATGATAGCTTAATTCAGAAAAAAAACAGGTGTAAAATCCTATGTTTTTGCTAGTCTCCGCCAACTGTACGTTCTGCTCTGCTCCGAACTCAGGTGCCGTTCTTTTCGTGATGCCATGACGAAGTGATGCCGATGCCGAGAGGGTACGCTAACGCCACGGTGTGTGTGGATGTGTGGAGCTCCGTCTGGGGAGCCGTGGGATGTTGATGGCTGCGAGAGAGGGTTAAGTTTCTCGGACACTTATAGTTGTAGCAGAGTCCTCGCTACTGCCACCAAAGACGGGACTCAAACCGACAAAAGTGGCTTGTTCCGGGCTTCTCCAACAGGAAAAGACACGGGGCGATGTTGAAACCGGTTCATTGTCAAGATGCACAATGAATTGTTTGTAGAGCAGGTGGTGAATGCTGACATGTCCCGGCTCTATCCTGAGTGTGTGTGGTGATGGCTGGTTTAACCTGTGGGCCTTGATTACTTAATGCACCACAGGTGTGCAGCCTCACCCAGCCCCAGAGTCTAATCAGTGTGACTTGGGCCAGGTGAGGCTGCTTAAACCAAGCTAGTAGGCACTCAACAATGTCTACTAGCTTAAAAAAAAGTATCACAAAAGTTGCCGTGAGCCATAATCATGGGGATAGAAAATCCCCCCCTTCCCAGAACTCTCAAACCCATTTTTTAATTGAATTTTTACAAATTAAATTTTTAAAATTTCATACTGCTCGAATTCAAGCTGATTAAAAAGAATAGCGAGTTCACTTACACTTTAACAGATATATTTGTACGTGATGTGTCTCACTGTGTTTGCTTATTTTGCACATATTTTAAATACCCTAGCACTGTGCTAAAGAGGGCATTCCCTGACACATTTGATGCTCTTGTTTTTTCTTACACTATCAAGATTCATTGTGCATTGTGGGGACTCTGGGTCCCCTACTGAAGTTGTAAATTATGAGCTCAAAATAAACAAAAGTTTCACCTTCCAATTTGTGTTCCTCCTTAATATGGATGCCATCCAAATAAGGATGACATCCAAAATGATATATTCAGTTTTAAATGGAAATTAAATTGTTGTTTTTTCATGCATGCATTTTTTAATGTTGATAAGTAAAGTACTGTAAATGCAACTTAAGTTCCATTGTCAATTCGCTACAATATGAATTCACGTCTTACTGAAGGAAATGTCAAATATGATTCTTTAATGCTGACCTTAAGTGTTTTCTGAAAAGGGTTAGGGTAGGGTTGTTGTTTCATATAACAACAGATCAGCCAGTGTTTCCGATGAGGCAATCCTCTAATGGAGACATTGGTAGTCAAGACAGAATGAAATATAGGGACCAAAGTCAAAGCTATACGTGTGACGGTCACGCCGTGTAAGATGTGCACGTGTGTTGTTTTGGAAGAGGGAGTAAAGGTCTGTAGATCCCAAAGCTGTTCACTGCTTGCGTGAGGAGGCAGTGTGTTTTCCCCATCGCTACACTCTGCACATGTGTGGCATACTGCTATGTGCTGTATGAGATACTGCAAGGAAAGCCAATAACTAACCAACACACACACACACGCACGCACACACTTCACACCTACTTTCACACAAAATGAACCCAATAATACACACACAATTTACATGTACACATGTGCCCACACTTCATATACATGCACACAAGCACATTCCCTTACACACATCATTCATATACATACCTGAACACAGACACAAATTGAAATCACATTTACAATTCATTTGCACACACAATCCACATTCACACCAGCACATCCCCCTCTACTCAAAATTCACATGCACACATACTTACACACATTTTATTTACATTATGCACGCAAACGGCAATTCAGATCCCACGCATGCACGCACACACACACACACACACACACACACACACACACACACACATACAGTGCACACCAACACCCCTTCCTTAATTACTTTAAAAAAAAATTGTGATACACCCTTTTTCACCACTCCCTGTGCCCAGCTAAGTGATGCCTGAAGATTAATACGCAGAGGCCTTCTCTGCGAGATGATATAATAAGCCTGATGGTTGGCTGTTGCCTAGCTACGGGAGGACAGATGCCCCTCGCGGAAAGGGAAAAACACTCAGCCAAAAGATGAGTGTTTCCTGTCACTGAGACCCTCAGCACACAGTTTTGCGCCGATTTCAGACTGAGATGATGATGGCAAACCGCATTCAACAATGAAATGATGTGCCCTGCTTCTGCCTTATTGCTAACTCTTTAAAACACCACACATCAAAATGGTTAACTTTCATGAATCCCCCTACCCCCCACGTCCCTTGCTGTCTTTCTACAGTGCCTTTCTGTCTACTACAGGTTGTATTTGGTCAGTGCTGTGTGCTATCGTCTTGCTATTATAAACTGTGGTGACTTTCTGATCACCACCATGATGGCAAACCCAGTGCTGTGGAATAGGTCATTTCGGTGTGCTTTTCAGTATACTTTTCACTGTACGTCTTGCACTCTAGCAATCAAAAATCAATCACACTTCAAAACAACATAAAAAGAAACCCCATATTGACACCCCATTTTCCCTTTGGTGTCCAGAGCGAAGTTACATGTAAGCTACATGTACCAACATCACCACCACCGCCTATCTGAGGTATAGCAACATTGTACTGGCATGAATACAATTTTAAATGTAATTGAATCTATCAACTAATCAACTGTACACACATACCACTGTATGCTGAATAATGTAGGTTGTATAGGCTACCAGAAAGTGTGCATCTATTAGTCAGAGACAGTTGGTCAGAGAATGGTCTCATGCGTCTATGAGTCATCTACCGCCCCCTGTGTAACTATAGGCACCATGTGCTGCTCTGGGACCTTTCTCTGACGTTGGCATCAGGGAGGGTAGATGTGGGACCAGCCTGGATTTCATGACATAGATTCTGCATGAGTCTGGAGTCATGAGTACCTGAACAGGTTCCAGGGGGTGTCTATAAACTTTGAAATTGGTTTTGCTTTGTTAAACCTATACCAAACTCCTACAAAACAACTTAAAGTATCTATATTTGTTGAATGTGTTGTATATTATATATATTGATTGCTGCTGATCAATAAAGTTAAGACCAGAAATAGAAAAGTACACCTGTGCTTCTTCCATTTTAAATTCCTAGGGTCACTATAATCTTAAAGCGATGGACAACAGGATCTAAAAATGTAAAATAACCATAAAATATCCCAGAGGGATGTATCCACTACACACCTACCAAATATCTTGTCACAAAATTGTCAACATGTGTATTAATATACATCTCAAAGTCAGCTAATAAACTCACCCCTAATTCATACAAAAGCGTCACATAAGCGTTGCGTCGTATGCTTCATATAGACGGCCATGTTAGTCAATGTTTCAATTCACACCGGCCCTGTGAGATGCTTCATAGACCTCCTAGACCTCTCTGTGCTTTTATGCGTCGTCTCTATTTTTCCTGGCTGCGCACATCAACTGGAGCATATTCCCCATGGAGTTGAGTTCAAAACGTACATATTTTGGTTCTGCCAAGCTCAGTATGCTTCAACCACATATATAAATGGCTAATGTGGATTCCAGAATTAAATGAACGCTAAAATCATGAAGTATTCCAACTAAACAAACGGTCTCCAAATGCATTGGAAATGGTTGAACAAGGAAATGAAAGATTCCCTTACCCCCTGAGAGTAGAGTAAATCTGTCTGTAAAGAGGTAAAGTCGGTACTGATAGACCTGTAGTTTATACTTCCTCTAAGTCCGAAATGCCATGAATAATGTAGATTGTATGGGCTACCA
>OMKN01081115.1:11338-26228 GCA_900302345.1 Melanonus zugmayeri
GTCAGTAGGGTGCTGTGGGGAGAAGGTGAGCCAGAGAGATGATATGAAGGCATCTCGGAAAGGTGGGAGAAATGTTAGCAGGCGTGAAGAGCGAAGGGCTTCTACCACAATGACTGGTAAGAAAGATGATGACAATGTCTTGCCCTTTCCCTTATTACATATTGGATTTTTCTTCATCGTTTTAGAATGAATGGCTGTTTTATCTTAGTTTTTTCCTAAGGTCATCGTGTCATGTTATGCTAAAAGATTGCCCAGTACATGCAGTCATCAGTTGTCTTACGTGACGAAAGGTTTCTAGCATGTAATTAACATGTTCCAATGTTGAGCAAAAGGCTTTGTCCCTGTGCCGTACTCACTGTCAATATCGTGTGATAGAAAACGGTGTGATATGTAAACATTTTGGACAATTGTGTGGAGTCTACATTTTTACCATTATTTCTCCTCACAGGGAACTTGGACTCGAGGTGAACCAGCCTCATGCAATATGACCTAAGACACTAATTGCCTCAGTTACAGTTACATACGCCATCAGTGATTTTACAAGCCTTGCCTGTCTTCTCTGTTAGTAGTAGTTAGCTGTTGCTCCTCATAGCGCTTCAGCCATCTTCAAGATCAATTGAAACGTGCGTATCTTGGAGCAGAATACCCTCCCCCCCCCTAAAAAAGAAGAAAGCCAAAAGCTTCTATGAGAAGTTAGGCTCATCCATCCCTCACCACCCCTCATGGAGCACGCCAACCGTCCCCACCAATTTGTCCCGCTGGAAGTGGACGTGGACCTGGGGTTTGCCCTCTTCTTCCTGGCTGTTCTGTGCTTCTTCCTCGTGGTGACTATTGTGCGCTGTGCTCAGACAGTCGTGGACCCCTACGGCTCCATCTCGACCTCCACCTATCAGGAAGAGCAGATCACCTGAGAGAGAGAGAGCCACGCAGGACTAAAAGAACTGTGCCCGTGTGTGCTGATGATGTTTAATGGGGTCTCAAACCGCCTGGATCTACAGACGCATCCAATTAAGCCTACATTGATGTGGTGTGTTTGTGGCATGTTGGTCTTTGACTCAAGCAGTCATAATGATGGACTCTTTAGTCCTTATTTAGGGAAGTGGGAAAGAAACTACTAATGACTGTTACCACAATCCAATGACTATTGGGATATTTTAATAAGGCTCACAGATTTTTATCTTGGTAAATTCATCAAATGCTGCGAAAACTGTCTTGTATATCCTGTTAATGACGAGCAATAATGAGCGTTAAAGACAAAAAATAGAAAGACCAAGGCCTGATATCGGACAGAATTGTCAACTCGTTACATCTTCAGTCTGGCGCTGGCTGTGTCCCAAACGGAAGGCAGCCGCCTGCTGCCTTGCTGTCTAGTGAGGCAGTATCCTTTGGAGGCTGTAGTGTTTTTGTTACTTGTAAAGCAGTCTGGGTTGAGACGGACTTCCAAGGCAGCAATGCGTCATGACGTCATTATGTCGCCAAAATACCGACAGTTGACGTCCGTTACAGCGGTTCTACTGCCACCTGTCGGTCATTCAGACTAACTGCTTTTTTTTTTAGGCTAACGAGAAAGTCCGCCGTCAAAAGTCGGCACACATTTCTTAAATACGCATTATACATCTAAATAGAAGGGATATTGGATATGCTGGATACAAAAAAATGAGGTTAAAAATGGCAACATAATTTATATTGTGCACGAATTGTGTCGTTTTTCTTCTTGTCGGAGCAGTGCAGCGGGCGCACGGGATTGTGGGATATCTTTACCCACGAAGGACGCGTCTACGCTGCCTTCAACCCTGCCTAGAGGAGGCTCCTCAGCAGGCAGCGTCTTCTGTAAATGTTCGATTGAGACGTGACTTGATGCCTCCCTGCCACCGTTTGAGACACAGCCATAGACTCTAACCGATTTCCGTGGGGGAGAGGGAATCGATTTTTCCTAACCAATCACTAGAGACCAACGTACCCGCCCGTGGCGCTGATTGGCTAGTCGTTAGTCTCCCGCGGCGCTCATTGGATGATCGCTTTTTCAACCGAGAAATCGCAGTTTCATGTCACGATGCCAGACCAGAATCAGTCACCTGGGTGGAGTGGGCGGAGTCAAAGGCAAGGAAGACCTGTGGCTGAATACCGACTTTAGCCTATGTTGTCAATAAAGTGGTATTTCTTACAAAATACAAATAATGTGAATGAGAATCATGTACGTTTATATGACTAGTTGTCCAATAAATGGAGGATGACCATACTTTTATATAATAAATACATTTTCTGTATTTATTTAATATAACTTTGGTGGGTCCATTAATAGTACATACAGTACATCATGCCTGTTTGGAAATGTGGTTCTGAAGCAATATTTAACATACAAATTGTAATCATTTAACTAAAGGTAGCCATGGTGTTTTGTCATAGACGGACCAAATGAGTGGCTGGGGAGGTGTGATACCATCGAAATATATTTGCTCTTGAGAACATTTCTCAAACTTTTAGTGTCAAAAGCGATGTTGAAATTATCCAGCGACGAAGTGGAGGAGACTACATATCATATGAAAGTTAAAAAGAAACTAAAAATGTTGTCCTTTGGCGGTAGTAGTCGTCTTGATTTAAGCTACTTTAAACTCTATACTGTTTTAGGATTATTCTAAAGTATTACATGGGCTCGGGGGATCCATCAGCATTTGAAGAGTTAGTTCATGAAGGGACTGCCTGACTCCTACTGAGTGCAGGCTTATAAACAGTTCTTATCACACCAGGACAGATGCATGTTGAGTTCTCCCTACCATTGTCCTCTCTGTCTCGCCAATGTAATAATTTGCCTCCCTGAGTAAGAAGCCAATGTAATCATTCCTCACTCCACTAGAAGAGAATGATCTACTATGTTTAGGGACGAGCCCCCATGTTGCATGTTACAAATCATAATTATCACCACCATAACATAATATGTATTGTATTTTACTTATACTAGATGTTCTATTGTTAGTCTATGTCTATTACTTTTAATTATTATAAAACTTTATGGGGGTATTGGATTATTTCCAACATCATCCACACAAGATGTGAATTCAATTGGGCTAATTGGAAGTCTCACAAACATTTAGGATAGATTTATGTACAAGAATTATAGGGCCTATGCCATGTGCTATTTTATGTTTGAAAATGTGCATACTATAAAATGCACATGTTGGTCCCTTTACTGATTTGGTATTGTGTGTAGTTGTACAATTATAATGAATCTCTCTGGCTGTATGCAGCAGGCCACTATTATAACCCTGCGTGTGTGAGTGTGTGCAAGCCAAAGCCCTGGCAAGGTACTGTTCTGTGTTCAATTATTGGCAGTCACCATATCTGGAGGAGGCACTGCTTTCTGTATCCTTAAACATGACAGAACACAGTATCCTACAGAGTTTTGCATCTGTTAATGTTTATGTTCAACAATGACTTGTCCTATGTGAACATAAACAACCTAATGAGTGTGTGTGTGTGTAGGCTACTACAAGGAATGCACATAAAATGCTTTTCCTGGTGCAGGACATTGGCCAGTAACTCAACACCATCTTGATATGTAAAAGTAAAAAATGTTTTACCGATTGATGTCACCTGTATCAAAAGGGACATGATCGAACAGCTTATAGGGAGACATGATATTGCATGCTTTGCAGCTGTTCTCCTATTCTGCATTTTATACTTAGTTGTAGTTTTAGATTACAATTCAGAGTGGTATATTCCGGAGTAGTCGAGTTCATCTCACTAATTAGGGTGCAGTGGACACTTACAATTCCACAACAATGGTTAGATACCATTACTGAATTATTTTAGAGCATCCTTCATACATTATATGTGCTCCTCATTTCAATAGGTTCACCAGCTGACCTCTACGAAGACAGTGGATTGGATTCCCACTCTAAAAGACAACAGAAGCCTCCGCTCCTTCTTCCTCCATTAGGAAGGCTAAAAAGAAAAGCACATGTGGAGGAAGAAGCAGCGAGAGGTAAGGAAATGCTAGCTCTCATCCAGAACTGCATTTGCAACATATAATCTGTCTTCACAAAGTTCACCAATTCATTAATTTTATTTTATTTTTTTAAGAATGATTGATTGATTGATTGTAGATCGTACAAAGGGCTAAATTATAGTAGGCCTGACAACAAATGATTGCTTGACTGAATAAGGGCGCATTGGGATTCAACCAATAAGGATGCATTCTGAACTTGTCGTAACTCAATAAATATGAATCTCTTACCCCAAACTCTTGCCTTACTAGTCCCATCCCATGTTGAGAAAAATGGGGAAATGTGGAGACTTTATAATGCTTAAAGTGCCACATAATATGGAAGAAAATTGTGAGGACAAAAATACATATCTTTTTATAAATTATTGCGTGTTGTTTTCAATGTTTATTCTTTTTATTATTATATTATTATTAATAATAATATTATTACTGTTTTTTTTATATTCAGGGGAAAAAAATGGACACCAAATTGAACAAATTAATCAGCTGATCCCTGGTCACCACCAATTGTTGTTTTTAAGTTGATCCTATTATCGAGTTACAGATGGTTATGCTGTTTTTATGTTCCACTTATGTTGTTAATAGTTGCTGTTCTTTCATCTAGGGTTTCTAACCCTAACCTACCCTTCCTGTAATAGGCTCAGTTTGTGGCGCTTCTGCCTTCTCTCATGCTGTAGTAAACCAGAAAGGTTCTACTATTGTTTTTTTTAAGGCTGAAACTTTAATGATTGTTATTTTTAGGTTGGTTTGGCTTTATTTAAAAGTTTAGAGAGATTAAAAGCAGAAATGGGTGTAGCTAGTTCTGGCGGGACACTCTAGTCATGCGCCATCTATCAGCTGACAGCCAACGCTGTCCAATCAAAGGCACGCACACAAATAGGCGGTACATTTAAGACCTTCCATCTCACACACACACACTCTGCATGTTTGTTCTGAGCTGGATTTCACCCACCACCACCCCAGCCTCCACCTGCTTTGGTTCTGCTCTGAATTGTATGTAACCTACACAATGGGTTGTGATATCTGATGTACCCCATGGGGGGATTGTATAGTGCGCCTTATTGTCAAATATTGGTATGCTGTATCTGACATCTGTACGTCATGATTTAAATCCAAGGAGCACCCTAAAAGAGTGGAACCATACCGCCAAACTAAGTGTATTACCATTTCATGCAATAAATGGTTAAATCTATGACATGAGTGATTTCTGACAGAAATTAGAATTGTGGGTGGGCAAGGGCATAAGAGTGTGTTTTCAATACGGTATTTTAATCAATCATAGACCTGCAACTGAAAGAGACAGATTATGATTCAATAATGTATTTTATGTTATTTATTGTTTACTTGTATGTTTGTTATGTCACAGTGATATATTCTTGAGGCAGTCATTGGAAAAAAAAAATTTTTATTAATTAACATGCCTCCATTTAGTATCTTGGATACTGAGCAATCTGGATTAAGTTGTTGCCTGCTCACATACAGAATTATTTGTTACATTCAGTAAATTAGCCCACCTTTCCACTCATTTAGAATGGAAGGTGCAATGAAAATACAAAGTAAAGTCCGATATGCTGCATATGCCATGTGTAAAGTTTAAGTAAAGTTTATTTATAAAGCGCTTTTCACAGACATTGGTCACAAAGTACTTTACAGGGGGTGCAGGGCTAAAAACACAATATATAGTAGAAGACACAGAGTACAGATAAAGAGATAAAGAATAAATACAAAAATGCAGACCAGGTTACCAAGTTAAGAACACAATATATATTTGAAGACACAGAACACAATAAAGAAATTAAAATAGAAACACAATGAGTACATAAAGTGCAGATCTGGTGCAGAAACATCCATAGTTTAGGAGCTACAGCCTCAAAAGCTCGATCACCGTGGGTTTTGAGGCGAGTGTGTGGGATGGACAACAGGTTTAACATTCATGACCTAAGACAGCGGGCTGATGAGTGAGGGTGTAGTAATTCCGCCAGACATGCTGAGAGCCTGACCGTGCAATGCTCTGTAAGTAACAGTGAGAATTTTAAACTGGATCCTATACGCAACAGGGAGCCAGTGAAGAGATCTGAGTATAGGGGTAATGTGAGTCTGTCTCTTTGACCTAGTGAGTAGTCTTGCAGCAGCATTCTGGATTGCCTGCAGACGATCAAGTTCAGACATACTAAGTGAGGAAAAAAGTGTGTTACAGTAGTCAATGCGGGATGAGATAAAAGCATGTACAGTATAAGCATCTCTTGTTCAGCAGTTGAAACTATTATATTTCTCAGGTGGAAAAAGCAGGCTCTGGTCAGCTGCTTAACATGGGTGTCGAACAACAAGGATTGATCAAATATCACCCTTAAATTACACAGGTTGGAGTTGGCAGCAGAGGAAAGAGACCCAATACTTTGCATGATTATGGAGGCAACCTTTTCTGGAGAAACAACCAGACAGCATTTAGCTGTAAAGAATTTTCTGCCGCCTAATCCCTAATGGCATTGAGAGAGTCTGGGAGCCTAGATAACCTAGAAGCCTCACTAGGTTTGAATGAAAGTTGGATATCATCTGCATATAAATTATATGGAATATTACATTTGTTTATGATGTTACATTTATTTATGCAAGTATAGAGAGAATAACAAGGGCCCCAGAACCGAGCCCTGCGGGACACCACAAGACAGTGGAGAGATGGAGAATCTTCTATCAGTGAGATAGGATGAAAACCTAACTAATGCTATGCCTGATATGCCAGCCCAATCGCGTAACCTCTTAACCAGGATATGATGGTCTACTATGTTGAATGCAGAACTGAGGTCAAGAAGTACTAACACAGAAGAATCACCCGCATCAGAGGACATTAGAATATTGTTGGAAACCCTCAGAAGAGCAGTTTCAGTAGAGTGCTGTTTTTGAAAACCTGACTGAAACGTATCATGAATATTGTGACTCTCCAACACAGCAGTGAGTTGATTTGCCACAACCTTCCCTAAAATTGTTGAAAAGAATGGGAGTTTAGATATAGGCCTATAGTTATTAGGCAAAGCAGAATCCAAGTTACTTTTATTTCAAATGGGCTGGACAGTAGCATGTTTAAAGTAGGAAGGTACACATCCTGTAGAAGGAGAGGAGTTGACAATAGCTAATACAGCGGGCCGATAGTTGGCAAAACTTAGGGAAGATAGTATTACATCCCGAGGGCTAGAAGAAAGCTTCATTTTCCTAATCATCATCCATCAAGTCATGTAGGCTGATGGGTTGGACAGAGTCCAGAACGGGAGGACGTAGAGGGGAGCTAGAGTTGGGCAGGCAGGTCCCAGGATGAATACTAGACCTAATAGTCATTACCTTCTCAACAAAGAAAATAAGGAACTTGTTACAATCATCAACAGAATAGCATGGTAATGTAGACTGTGGTGGTGAAACAATGTTATTAATGTTGTTGAATAAAATCTTAGGATTTCTTTTGGAAGATTAAATGAAATTAGCAAAGTAAGCAGTCCGGGCTTCCTTTACTAATGCATTCAAAAGAACAGCGGAGGTCTTTGAGGTAAAGGTGATGTACCTCTAGCCCAGTGGCTTTCCATAGTCGTTCAGTCTTGCGACACTTCCAGGCAGTGGACAGCGTCTGTCATCCCTGGAGAAGTGTTGCAGACGGCCCTGGTCCTAACCTTTAAAGGTGCCACTTCTTTGAGCAACGTGGAGCAGTGCTCATTAAAAGACTGCATTAGAAACTCTACATTGTCAAGTTAGTGGCAGGAGTCAGGATGGGATGATGAGTATTATTAGAGTAGTATTATTCTGACAGATTTATGACTGGATATGACTGATAATAAATGCGTCACGCTGCTCTCTAGCGGTGCTGAGAAGCACACCGTCCCAGAGGTCGGCGGTTTAGCTGTTTTCTTATATGATTAATTTAATTACAACATTGATTAAGCCTCAATAAAAAAAGCAACAATATATCTGCGAATGTGTTACACAGTTGTAAACATATTCACATAACTCATAAAAAACGTTAGCTAACAAAAGGTTTGCTAGCTAGCAACATCGCAGTCATAATAAAATAATTGTCTAAATATATACAAATATACAAAAACGACTGCCAAATGAATATGTTAAATAAACCCATATTTCTATTTGTTGTATTTATTTAATTGAAAAAGCAACATAAACTAACGCTTGATAAAGCTTGAATTTTATTTCGCCAACCTTTGCTAGCTTAGCTACAACCTTAGCTAGAGATAAGGGATAATTGCTACTAGTTGCCATTTATGATTAACAGTACATTGTCCTTTTGGGTGCAGATGGCACTGGGGACAGGGGGGACATGTCCCCCTCAGATTCATAGTGACCGCGATCCGTCCCCCCCACTCTCCCTACGTAATTAATAACTCTGCACAGCTGATTAGGCGATGCTAGCGTGTATTAGCGCGTGTAACGTTGGCCACACAAAAGTGAATGCAATTTTGACAGCATACAGCAGGACCCCTGGGTGGTCTGAGTTCCTGCCCCCCTCCGCCTCCCCCTCTAATGTTACTTTTCTCTTCTCTTATATCCCCCTGTGCCTGTCACCTCTTCCCTGTTTCTACTGTTGTATGGAAGAGGTATGCTATCTATTTTCAACACTTTTCAAATCTGATAACTATCCCCTTCCTAAATTGTCATCCACCACTGATCAAAGTTATTTTCTAATTATAATTTGCGAGTATTATGGTGGTGACCAGTTTGTTTTTATATTATATTTTGTAATGTATTTGTCACATGGTGTAAGATAAGCCTGTGACTAATTAGCTAATTAGATTAGCATCAACATTTATTTTAGCATGATATATTGATATTTATTGTAAGAGGTTGGACAACTCAGAAGCCAGAGCCCAGCAACTAATTACTTTCATTTATTTAAAGAGTTATTTCGATCAACCATGACTCAAAAAAGGCTCAATGGCATTGCTGTGTGCCATATTCACCAAGACAGACTTGGCAAACTGGACAGACAAGATATTGCCCAGCAATATATTCAGGGGAATGAAAGGAGGAGAGATGTTTTTGGGACCTATTGAGTCTGCTTCTAGAGGGTCAATTTGTTTGGCTGCACAGGGAATTCTTTTCTTTTCTTTCTTTTTTTAAATTAATTTTGTTTATTATTGGAAAAAAATGACAAAGAAAAGGAGAGGGAAGAGGGAATTCCTAATATTTCATTTAAAGTGTGAATTTGTTGTTTAAGTGTTTATACTTCAGTTTTCATACACATTGTTATATTTGTAATCATTTACATGAAGGCTCGAGTGTGAATCATTTCAATTTTATTGTATTATACATTTTTGCACATAAATACTGTTAAATAAAACATTTGCAGAAGGCATGAAATTTGTTGAGGGTGTTTTTTGTAATTTTTTGGTCAAAAAAGCCAACTTATATTGACCATGATTGATTTATAAAAGCAATAAAAGGGTAAAACATCCATGGGGGTGAATACTTACGGGAGGCACTGTGTATATATATATTACACAAAATAACTAATTGAATTGGAATCATTTGCTGACAGCTTGGTCCCCCCCAGTTCAAAAATCTTCACATTTTAGGAATATGACTGATTTTTGAACATGTAAATGAACATATGAACATTTCTCTTGTATGAATAATAGTTAGGCCTAATTGAATTCTCATTTCAGTTCCAATGCTGATGAGAATGTACATTTCCAATTTGAGGAACTGCCCTCTCACCAACAGAAACATCAACACACTCGCCCCCCACTCCATCCCTGCACTTTACCGGCTCTTCACTGGAGAATCCACCCAGTGCCCCTTCACTGGATTCCATGGTTACAGTGTGACGCGGCTTACCTCACCTTTCACCTACTGCACCATGGACCAAATGGAGAACACACGTCACAGTCGGGTAATGCGAGGGCCGCCGACTGTGATGTTGTCTTCCGCTGGCTCCCTGGTGACCCCGTACCGCCCCGACAAGGCTGTGCTGGCTGAGCTCAAGGCTGACTCCAGGAACCAGTGGTGTTGCAACCCCATGGTGTTGGGTGGCGTGTGTTTCTACCCCCGCTTTCTACTCTGGGAAGATGGAGAGTGACTGACTACAGTCCACCGACACCAGCCACATGCTGCTGTCGGTGTTCTGCTACTTTGCCCCTGGCAGACATGCAGACTGAGGTGGCGTCTAACCCTAAGAAGAGGAAGAGGAGTGCCCTGCAAGATGGCAACAGTGGCCTTCCCATTCAGAAGAGATACCCTCGATTCTGATTGGACCTTGTTGATAATAGGATGTTTATAACATAGACGCATATACAACTGGAGCTAGAGAAACCCTTAAATGTCCAAGTTGTAGATATGAATGTTTGTATATATTGTAAAAAAAATGAATATGCATTTTAATACATATTTTTATCTTTGAAAACAGCACAATACAAAATGATGAGTGTTTTGTCTTTATTTGTTTAAACTGACATTTTCAGGTTTGTTAACACAAGGACGAATCTATTAATGATCTATCATAGATCATCATTAATATATTTGAAAGAAGGAACTGATGTCTGTCTATGATGGCATAATGGGAAAGGTGAAATAAATAATTGTTTTTAACATTTAATATCCAATACAGGATACTTGATATTGAGACTTTAAAATTTCAATACCAAAATCATATGATGCATGGGCTTCATATTTGGTAAATTTGTATTATGTGTAGCTAACATGGTATATTCACATTAAGAAGTTCAGGTAGCGGCTCATTGTTTTAAGGGGTATTTTCTTCTGCCCGTAGCCTGTTTGGGCCTAGTTTATCAGGGTGCTATCCCATAGCATTATCCGACTGGTGCATTGGTGGAAAGTAATAGAACGTCTGAGACGGATTAGCGGGGGCAGGATGTTTGACAGCAAGTGATGGGGAATGGATAAAGGAAGTAGAAACTTGACTTCCGGGTGGCTGCTGGGTTATGGAGTTTGCAGGATACTGTAAAAAAGAAAAATAGCTTTCATGGTGTTACACCAACCTACAAGTTGGCTTTGGGGAGTGAGATAGCGTCTAGTTTTAATGTTTAATTTAGTTTACTTTTCTGTTGAGAAAGATATGATTTATTTGCATTGCTACTGCTGCTACTTTTAATTGCTTTAGACTGCTGTCGTCTTTTTCCCCAAAGGACAAATACTTGTTTATTTTTAAGCAAAATATGTCAAACCTAATGCAATGTCTACACATGTTGCCAAATACTGGGAAGCATGAATGTCTACACCTCCTTGCACTTTCCCTCAGAAAGAGGGAAGTGCAAGGAGGTGTATGGAGAGCTACGGCTGTGGTGCTCGGCCTTCGATTTTCAGCCTGTAAAACCGTCCCTCCCACCTCAACGTAAAGAGCTGCACCCGAACACACTCCAAGCACAGGCGATGCTGATCCAGGGTGTTGATGTAGCTCGTCATAGTTTGTAATGGAAAGTGACGCAAGATAACCAAGGACCTAGCAACCACAATGAACGGTTGCAATGACCAGTGTTTGACCATAGGTGGTGCTGTCTCTGCAATTCGATTTTATTTTCCTCTTTAAATGAGTGGGCGCTCTCCATACTGCAGTAGTCCCAATCTGTCAAGCAGCCACGTCCAAACATCACATGGACCCAGTCTATATTCTCTGTTGAAATGTCGCTTCAAGAATACACACACACACAGTCACTCACTTAAAAAGCACACACTTGGACACCAACATGCTACTATCTGGGATTCTTGCAAATACCTCCCCTGTACTGTTGGTGTGTGTGAGTTTGTGTAAAAAAAGACTGATTTACTAACTCTAGACCTCTGGTGTTAAACCAAGTGCATGTATAACTGGGCATGGCAAGTTTTGCCCTTTATTTTAAAAATTATATATAGCAGGTTCTCAAACTGGGTTCCTCAAAACAAACACAAGTAAGACAATGAAGGACAAAAATGTGAATTTCCCCAAAACAAAAAAGGTATTTATTTGTTTGAGAAATATTTTGTATACGGCACTTAACAAGAGACTATGGTAATAAAACATTTTAACATTCTAATTAAAAATCAGACACATAATAGCTCAAATACAATCACAATAGTCACAGTATGACAAGGTCGAACTGGGCTGTCTACAGGGAGAAATTAAACTGGGGCATCAGCTACTCCCCCCCACACACATACACACACACACACACACACACACCCTTTGGACCGCTACACATGCACCAAACGTATATAGTTACTGTACCCTTGGACCCTGCGATGCTGGATACTACTGCTACTGTGTGTGTGTGTGTGTGTGTGTGTGTGTGTGTGTGTGTGTGTGTGTGTGTGTGTGTGTGTGTGTGTGTGAGAGAGTGTGTGTGTGTGCCCGTGCTATGCAGAGTGGTGTGTCTTTCTCCATCTGTAAAGTAAACCAAAAACCATTTTCACGATGCAGTCATTCAAAGCACGTCGTCTTGCCTCTATGAGTAAAGGGGGGGGGGTGTTTGCGTGTGTGACATAATGTGTGCGCGTGTGTGTGTGTGTGTGTGTGCGCGCGCACACACGTGTGTGAGTGTGCGCACATGCACTTGCATTTGTGTGTGTATGTGTTCACAGGCAGCGGTTGAAGCCGTTATTTCAAGTGCTGTAAAACCTAATAAATGCAACTGACTGAATGCTTGGGAGGACACGGACTGCATTCAGGTGCAAAAAAACAGCAGGAAACAGCTCCGCAAGAAGGATGGATTTCACAATCCCCCAGCTCCTGGTAAAACAATAGTGTTGGACTGTGATGAATGTGTTTTGCAATAATCCTCCAATAATTGATTGCAAATATCCGATCAATGGAAAGTGCTGCAAGATGAAGTTAAAAGCTATGGTATAGTTTGTTATTTTAGTTTAGTTTAGTTTTTCAACCCAAACCTTTGAAAACATTGTAACATGGCATTACATTTAATTAGTCTCTTGGACATTCATTTAATGATGGAAGTAAACTTTGATGTGATACTTCTTAGCTAAATCCATCCATAAAAGGAAAACTATGATGAATGTAACTTGAAAAGAGAAAAAGCACCTTGTTAAGTCAGAAACATGCATACTGTGAGGAAAGGTAATCATCTTAGTTTAATGTCATATCAGACTCTATTTCAATTTCTATATCAGAAGGAAAGTGAAGTGAAGTGAAGAAACTTCACTCCTGCTTCAGCAGTATATTCATATACAACAAAGGTAGATTCAAATATACATTGCTAATTGTTAAAAGCATGGTCAAATGACTATAGGACTGCATTGAAGAATATCTCAAACTCAAAGGTAATGCTGTACTAAATGACCTTTGTGTAAGCTTTGTGACTCTTGTTCATGCAAAACAATATTTGAATTAGGGATTTGGTTTAACAAATAACAAACGTGGAAGAGTGCACTACGAGTGTTGCTGTTGCATCAACATACGTGCTCTACAAATAAACCACAAGGCAGCTGAGGAAACGGATTAGGTCACATCACTGAGGTCAACCAACACAGGCAGCGAGCTGTGATATGACATTGTGTATTTGTTTCAACAGAAAACCCATTAAAGAAGGACAGGACTAATCCCTTCAAAATGTCTTTCGTGCTAAAAGCCTGACTGCAACGATGACGGTGTCAACTGTAATGGAAGTAATCCAAACCCCCGTGTGTTTTAGCGCATCCACGACCAGATGTGGCCTGATGTACAAAGGCACGGCCCAAGACCATCTACTGTCTACTCATACTCCCAAGATGAAACCAAGGCTGCATTCAGACCGTCTACTCTGTAAACACACTTCCTGATAAATACTCTGTGTAACCCTGTTGTTCAGGGCTCACTCTATTAGAGAGAAGACATTAAAACCTTAGTACTTACAACTATTGTGTGCGACTCTTGCACTCATCTTAACCTAGACACAATATCTCATACAGAAATTGCCACGACAATTTGGGGGCTCGAATTTTCTTCAATTGTATCACCAAATCGTAGTCAACTGGCCACGGCTGGGACAGGGTCCCGGATCTCTATCTTACCATCAATGAGTTGTAGTCAACACACAAGGTGAGACGAGGGCACCTGAAGGGGACCATTGGGGACTTGTCAGTATGGTATCCTGAAGGGAAAAAAATAAATAAATAAATATATATATATATATATATATATATATACACAGTATATTTTGGAAATAGTATTAAACAAGTTAGACTTGTTAAGGGCCTATAAATTGGACTTATTCATTAATTGTACGGGTTTATCAATAGTACCGGGTATATTGACCGAATAAGAGAATACTATTTTGGAAATAGTATAAAACAAGACTTATTAGAGGCAATGATGGATCAGGCACTTATTAGAACAAGAATTAAGACAATAATAATAGGCCTTGTTAGATAAATGTTCCAGAAAGTATA
This sequence comes from Melanonus zugmayeri, assembly GCA_900302345.1. Classification (NCBI taxonomy): domain Eukaryota; kingdom Metazoa; phylum Chordata; class Actinopteri; order Gadiformes; family Melanonidae; genus Melanonus; species Melanonus zugmayeri. The sequence goes on from OMKN01081115.1 coordinate 25,713, forward strand.
TGTGGACTAATCAATATATTTTTTGTTTCTTCTGTTACATGAACGGTGAGTGAAAAATGGGAACAGCATAAAACATTTTCTTTTCTTTTTTTTAAAAAAGGCACCTGCCTGTGTCTATTAGGCCTACACTGGCCCCGCCAAAATCATGGTCGACAAACATGGTCTTGATACAGTACAACTACAAATATGGGAAACCGTTGGAAGCAAACGGAAGTTTTAGTGTGGACAGATTGTATAAGCCTATGTTAAGGAGAAAGCTGAGTGAGTACGAGAGAAAAAAAAATGAGAGAAGAAAGTAGAAGTAGTGAGAAACAGATGGTAGGATTAGGAGTGCCGTCCCTACACAGCCAATCTGGACACTGATGTACCGCCGCCTTATCGCCAGCCACCCCAACCAGACCAGCTGCCTTCTGCCCTCCCCGCTGGCCCAGCCCCTCTACCGGTGCAAGATCCAAGCACACAAAGAAAGAAAAGACAGATGACTGTTTCCTAACTGATTGGACAAAGATCAATACC
>OMKN01081119.1:16543-34542 GCA_900302345.1 Melanonus zugmayeri
CCGTATTTAAGGTGGACTATCTATCTAGACACAAGTTGTATTTAAGGTGGATTATCTATCTAGAGATGTTGTATTTAAGGTGGACTATCTAATTTGAGATGTTGTATTTAGGGGTTACTATCTATCTTGAGATGTATTTAAGGTGGACTATCCTTGAGATGTATTTAAGGTGGACTATCTATCTAGAGATGTATTTAAGGTGGATCTATCTATCTAGAGATGTTGTATTTAAGGTGGACTATCTATCTCGAGATGTATTTAAGGTGGACTATCTATCTAGAGATGTATTTAAGGTGGACTATCCTTGCGATGTATTTAAGGTGGACTATCTATCTAGAGATGTTGTATTCAAGGTAAAATATCTATCTAGAGATGTTGTATTTAAGGTGGACTATCTATCTAGAGATGTTGTATTTAAGGTGGACTATCTATCTCGAGATGTAGTATTTAAGGTGGACTAATAGGTCCTGGTTTATCTTGAGATGTAAACAAAGCTTATGCACTTCTTACACACAACAGTTCCCTGAATTATTATAAAATGACATCTCTTACTGCCTGTTCCGTGCTTATATGACACAGAGCTATTACAAAATAACATCCTTCTCTCTACTTTCCATACATACATCCTCCGTATTCATAAAGTCATTATTGTTCTACCGCTCCACTAAGGGGAGCAGGGGACCTGTATGGAAACTAATTGGCCATGCACAGGAACCTCCATGTAACATTTGAAAACAATGATCTGTGACATTTTTATCTCAAATCTCAGGAACGCTCAGGAACTAACATTCAATTATGAAACTCGACAACAACAATAACCTGTAAATTCACAACCCCTTAGTGATCTCGTCATTGTAAGTAATGTCGACATCTGTGTAGAAGCCTTCTATATACGCATTGCACTATTCATTTGATAGACAGCGCTGTGCTGTTTGTTTCAACGTGAAAAGATCATTGTGTGCCCAAACAAGCACAAAAGTATACCTGGGGAAGTAGCACTAATAATTCAAAATGTGGGGCTGTGGGGGATTCTCACCTGCAGGTGTGTAATGCGGCGCAATGTGTGATGGAAACCGTTCTAATAAAGACAGGCTCTTGTTCTGTTCAGTCACGTCCAACTCACCCACTTGATATAATCATTGGAAAGGTGGGAAAACTTGACCTTTTTGTTGACACGACAATCAATGCTCATGTAGAGTGATGTTTGTCTGACCAGTAGAAAATACATGCTTGTTGGGTTAAGAAGAAATGTACCATCTGATCCCTGACGTGTGAGATCTCTATTATAGAAGTTAAGATATCACTTCATTAATTATTAATCCTGGGAGGGAAGTTCAGGTTTTACAGCAGCAAATACGATAAGATAAAACTTTATTGATCTCAGACAGATCTTCAGGAGAAATTACAAGATATAAATAAATTACAGAAATAGAAATAGAAACCATGGCCGAATAACAATACAATAAGATACATACATATACAGCTGGTTATTGTGGTTGGGAGAGTTAAACAATACAAAATAGAATAAAATAAAATAAATCTCTATGAATGATGAGCTGTCGCCTAGTTGGCCCAGGCTTGGCTACTACCTGTAACCAAGATATTATGGGATGGAAATACAGAGCAGAAATCTTCCCTTGGGATCAAAGAATCCTAATTTCATCTCGTCGCAGTTTTTCTCCCCTTATAGATGTCGTATTTCTACGAGGTATAGGAAGGTGTCCGTGTTTTTTCCGGAGGAGATAGCGGCATGGGAGAGAAGGCTTGTCTCTTCCTCTTCCTGCAGCTCCATGGCAACGCCACTCTGATTGGCTGAGGTTTTCTAGTCCATTAAAAAGCCACGGTGGGGTCAGAACGCAGACAGGCGGCCCACAGTGAGAAATGCGCCGCACTCAACGGTGACTCGCCGCTCGCCCTGATTTTCCACTCCAGCACTCTAGTGATGACACTTTACAGCATGCCTCGGACCGAGTTGTGAAAATCAATAGGTGTCCGCCACAGTCAACGTTGCGTCCGCCCAGCGCTGAGACCGTTTGATACGGCCCAGGGTTTTATAGGAGTGGCTCGCTCTATTCAAACAGCACGGCTATTACCGCCGTCACAGCTATCAGGAAATACTTCACAAGAGCACACATCACACTCAGCACAACCACAAGAAGTGGTTTCCTAGGTTGCCATGAAGTACACAGCGTGTGGTTGTTTGGCGCTTCTCGTTTTGGTGCATTTTTGACAACATAGCCCATGAATGCCCAACATGCAGTGAAAACCTCTGTGATGAAATATGTATTATTTGTGTTGTTGTTTCCTCTCAAAAGTGCCCTGGGTCTGATGGGATCCTTCGACTGCAGTACATCTGTTAGATGGAATCCATTAGGATGAATTAATTTGATCATTAAAAACAGAATGACAGAATGAGTACATTGATCAGTGGTAGTGATATTCACATTATCCACAAGGTCACTTCAACCCAGTGGTTTTCTGAATTATATCCTTAAACGTCAGAAGCAATCCAAGCTGAGGTGCAATCTGAATCCGATGAGTCCCAGACCTGCTACAGAGCCCAGGATCATTCGCTCCAGGCAGAGGAAATGCCCGCCATTCAAGCGTAGATGTGCTTGTTATGATGGAGACGCGGTAGTACAACCACAGACTAGTGTTGCTATGGCGATGACAGAACTAGAACTGATCAAACTAATGTATCGCTATGGCAACCAATAAATACACATATGCTGTACTACTAGAATACAGAAGGCAATGTGGGATTGCCCTTAATCACAGTTCCAGTCCCACAGGAATTCACGGGACACATTATACGACATCGCCCTAACCCTCAGCCCTCTAAAGGACAAGGAGAAACTCCCCCAAACCCAGAGGGAAGAAACCTTGAAAAGGAACACAGAAGAGGGACCCCTCCTTCCAGGGACGGTTAGGAGAGTGATAGGTACCGAATGGGACCAGACATATAATGATGGCATTAAACAAGCAGACAAAGGTTAAGTAAGATGAAGTTGTTAGAAAACAGTAGATCAGTAATGCGCTGAAAATCAATCCTGAATGTGAGCGAGTCTGTAGTCTATATAGAGCAGATAGAGCACATTGGCTGAAGGCAATCATAAAAAACACGTTTATTTCTCTTGAGACGAGCTTTACTATGAATGAGAGACTGAGTATCATTACCCCCGGATCAGACAGAGAGTAGAGGGTCGTACAAGGACAACCCCGTCTGTCTGGGGGACTGAACACAGAACACAAGGCCGTTGGTTCGAATCCCGATGTGGGGACGGCCAGAGGACCTGGAAAAGGACAGGCCAGTGAAGGATTACCTGCTAGCGGTCGGTAATGAGGGCGTAGGTGAGATCTCAGGTGTGTTTTATAACTTTAGTATACCTTGAGTCTTTATGACCTTCTGTTTGCACCCTGACTGAATTGTCTATTCACATTATCTAATGTGGTACATTTTCTATTGAAATCTGTGTTGTTGCTTTACTTTACTGTCATACTTTATTTAGCTTTTTACTATTTACTACTATTTAGTCATTTATCAGACGCTTTTATCCAGTGACTTATTAGTGAACTCTCAAACAAGGAACAGAACGATGAGAGGTGAGGCACAGGAAGTAGAACATAAACTCTCAACATCGTGAGCAGACTACAGACAATGGTCACACGTAACTCTGTAAAGACTTATAAGGTCTTCACCTTAATTACCTGAGCTCTCAGCAAATAACTGATATGTTCCTTAGGAGGCTGGCTACGCCTGAGCTAACTCACAGCTAATATAACAAATTCAATATGTGCACCTATATAGAAAAATAATCATACATTCCAAATGATCTTCAGTTCTGACAAATGATTTGGTTTCTCATGAACCCGTAAATTGCTGCTTCCAGTTTATATGCGAGAGGAGGGGTTATGATTGAAAAATTATAATTCTTAATGCAAAAATAAATTGGCATATCCAATTGCAAAGCAATTGTGTGCAGTTATTTTACTACCTATTTTTTTCACTAATTGATGGCTTTAGCCTGAGGTAGAAGATGGATGTATGAGAGGGTGGGATGTCCTCCTACAGTAATAAAACTGGTATTACCAAATTACAGATTAGATAAGATTAGTTTTATCTTTATTGTCATTGCGCACATTGAGTACAAGTACAGATGACAACGAAATGCAAATGCAGCATCTAACTAGAAGTGCAAAAAAAGCAGTAAGGTGCACATGTATAGTGGAATATATAATACATAAGATATAAATAAGATACGTACGTATATGCAGTATGCATATACTGCATATAATGCAAATACTTAATGAGAACACATTATTCCCTCTGGACATCTAGATCATGGTGGTCAGTGATTTCATGGTGTAGTTAGTAGCCACTTAATTGCACAAACCGTCCACACAAGAATACTTTTAAAGTGGATTTATATCACAGAGACTAACTTAATTGTGTGGATTTTATTTTGACTTGTTAGAATGATGATGAACTAAACAATGAGAACAATGTTTAGTTTTTGTCTGGGGCTTTTCCATTTGAGAGCCGCACACGTTTAATGTCAGTATTCTATTCTGCATCGCCATACGTCCACGTAGATGGATGAAATTATGAATCACCTCTGCAGTATTGCTGTCCTGTGTTAATGCCGGCTTATCAATGCAAACAAAACGAGAAGATATGAACATGATCACAGAGTTACAAGATCACAAGTTAATGAAGTGAATAGAAGTGTTTTTTATATTGATTCTGGGGTGGGCGGTGGGCATAAAAATGAGATAAAACATTAAAACATGAATAATTAGGGATTCTCTTTTATTTTCTGTTTTGCTTACAAGGGTAAGGACCAGATCGATAGGCTGATTAATTACATGTTGCCCTGTGTGCGTTTCACTAACACATAGCACACACAATTACTGTTGAACGGAATTAACACATCACTGAAATGAAGGAGAGGGCTGCATTAAGATGTGAAAATGGGAGCAATTATCCCATCACATCTGACTTCTAGTGAGAAAATAAAAGTGACACACAGTCAGAAAAACGGCTCCCATCTAAACCCTTCTGCAATACCACAAGATCACATTAAAATATTCCTCTCAGAACATGACACATTCATACTGGTCCATGATTGGCTGGACGGAGGTCATTCGTAATGAAACAATTTGCTGAAGAGCGATTGGATGGTTGGATGCATTCATGCATATTCCGTTAAGAGGCAGGTGGTCAGCTGGTCCCAGGTCTGCTGGCGCTCTGTTATCCTACCGCAGCCACGCCTCCACATGACCCTGTTCAAAGTAGAATAATGGCTGAAGGTACAACAGGGGTATGGCTTGCAAATAGCGCTAGCAGACAATATTTAACAGCGCACAGTGCAGCGGGCTCCAGTTGTAAAGGTTGTTCTGAAGTTTACTCTATAAACAAAGCGCACTTAAGACTCCGTCTGAGCGTAGAGCTCTGCCTCCTGTTTATTATTTCCCCATTCATCAAACATCGAGTAGATATCTAAAAATAATGTTCCCCACTCACCGATATGACTGCATTTGTTGCTTGTTATAATCCAAAGTCATCCAGGCGGTGAAAGTTATTATTTGCAAAAGTCTTCAAAATATTACCTTTAAGATGCCTGCAAAACACCGGATATTTTCAATATCCCGCTTTGCCGAATGTGCACATGCGCTGGAGTATTCACTCTTCGTCTTTTTCCAGCTTCTTTCGACATTCCTCTCGCCTCTTCATGTAAGAATACTTTTATCTTAGTGTAAAATACACCTACGGGCGTAGGTGGCTCAACCCAGTAATGCGCTAACTACATAGGCGATACACCTCGTAGCGACCCCGGTTCAATTCCCAGCCGTGGTCCTGTGCTACATGTCATTCCCTCTTTATTTCAACCCACTTTCCTGTCTCTCTTCACTCTCCATAAAGGCCCGTCATGTGTGGCAGTGGAGTGCGAGGAACGTTGAAAGAAGCTTGAAAAAGAGTGCACATTAAGGGCCTGATTTACTAAAGGTTTGCACGTGTAATTGGATTGCGTCTTTTAAATGCGCAAGACCACACACAATGTCTATTTAGTACGTTTGCCTTAATGAATATTCAATATGGGGCGTTTCTGTCCTAGCGCGCAAAACACTGGGAGGAGAAAATGCAAATAGGTTAATTCAGCCACGCAATGGGATTTACCAAGCCTCAAAGTAATTGCAGTACTTGTGACTGTGTCTGTATTTAATACGTTTGAAAGGAAGGGGTTAATCAGCCCAGCATTGCGCACAGATGGCTGCTTATTGTGGCAAGGAGGAGACATAGGAGGAGACATAGGCACAATGAAAGAATACGTAGAGAAAGGGTTTTTGTCACTCATGTTAACGTTTTTGGAATGACAGAAGTAAAAATAATTTAGACATAGCTCTTGTGCATTTTGCGCTTGCGGTCCCTTTCTGCTTTCTGTCCAAACTCTCCATGGCGGAAACCACTAAAACATGCCAAACCTGCACATGCAATACTGCTGTTTGACCTGTTGTCATTAACGCAATTCCTATTTAATATCCTTAGTTGATCACCTGCAAAACATACACCAACCAAACACGCAATATGTTGCAATGCACATGCAATTTAGTACTCTTTATTTGGGATCTTAGTAAATCAGGCCCTAAAAGTAAAAGTCTTAAAAGTAATATTTTGAAGACTTTTGCAAATAATCAGTTTCACCACGTGGAATACTTTTGATTATAGCAAGCAAAAAACGCAGTCATATCGGTGAGTGGTGAACATTTTTTTTAGATATCTTCCATTCGATGTTTGATGAATGGGGAAATAATAGGCAGGAGGCAAAGCGCTATGTTCAGATGGAGTCTAAGTGCGCTCTGTTTATAGCAGGGATGGGGAACCTCCAGCTTGCCTTTCAATTTCATACGGCCCTTCAAACGGCCCTTGCCAGAAAACACAAATGGGAAATAGTAATGATTATATTTATAATAATAACAATAAATAAAACATCAACAATTTCAATTCAGAATCAAAGTGTGGTTTACTTTTTGTATTGCACTTTTCAAATGGTCCATTCGGCAGATATCAGTCAAATTGAATTTCACGTAGCACGCAGGCTACCAACTTGATGTTACGCTAGCGTCATGCGATTGCAACAGTATCTTTGAAAATGGTGAAGCGAAGGAAAGTCGATGATGAGTGTCATTCATTTCAAGAAAAATGGACCGAGGATTATTTTTTCATTGAGGTAAGGGTGTTGAATAATTATAAAAAAGTATATAGTATATCATGCCATGTGTTTACTGATTAGATCCACACACATATCTATGTTCTCATTATAATACACGGGGAGTAAATGATAATATAGAATGAATACGTAATAATAACACAAATACGGGATACATTATAATCACGTCACGTCCGGTGATCACACACATAGAATTCTGGGTAATGCAGTTCTTAACGGGTGACACCTGGGAACACCGTGGTATGACACGGCCTCCCTTGCGCTTCGGCCAATGGGAAACGTAGTGGGAAGTACCAGGGAAACTCCTCCCCTTTGGTTTAAAGGGAGACGCACACAGATCGCTCCTCCTCTCTGGTCTGCTAGGTCTGCTTCTTAGGTCGGCTTAGAGCCGTGGTGCACCGGGTTTTTTAATTTTCGTAGAACCCTCCTTTTTGCCTTAGCACTATCCAGTGTTAACTTTAATAAAGTCCGGTTAAATATACTATCGTCTCCTGATTTGAGATTCCTTAGAAATACGCGACAAGCCAGTGTTTGATCTGTGAATGAAGCTCTTGCTGTTTTCCAAAAAGATCATCTCAAGAGACATCATGCTACCAAACACCTCCAGTACGGTGCTTTTCGTGGACCAGTGCGAACTCAGAAATTCCACTTGCTCAGAAGAAATGTGGTTGCCCAGCAAGCCATGTTTTCCACTGTCCAAGGAGACGGACAGTGTTGCACAGGCTAGCTACGTTGTAAGCAAACTCAGGCTCAGGCCCCATTCTGAAGGAGAATTTGTGTAAGAGTGCATGGTTCCCGTTGTAGAGTTAATAGCCCTAGAAAAGCTGAAGTTATTCCATAACGTTAGCTTGTTTCGCAGGACTGTGTCCAATGTTGAAGTGGTCCTTCGGCGGTAGTCGTCTTAATTTAGGCTAGTTTAAACTCTACACTGTTTTAAAGGATTATTTTAAAGTATCACACGGGCTCGGAGGATTCATCAGCATTTGAAGATGTATTAAAGCATCGGTGTTACAATAAACCTGATTTAGTTCATGAAGCAACTGCCTGACTCCTACTGAGTGCAGGCTTATAAACAGTTCTTATCACACTCAGGACAGATACATATTACATTTCTTCATATCGTTACACAGTTGCTGCCCCCGCCTCCTTTTGGGGACAGACCTTTACTCAGCGTCTACAGTGTACCCACTGTAATGAAAAAATCATTACGTAGCTTTTGTATCCTTATCCAGCTGTCTACTCACTCTGCCACGAGTCAGCCCATTGTCATGCTTCTTGCCCTGGTGCAGCGCGATCACAACAGGGGACCATGTCACTCCCTACCATTGTCCTCTCTGTCTCGCCAATGTAATCATTTGCCTCCCTGAGTAAGGCGCCAATGTAATCATTTGCAGGAGGTCAAACTACGATCGGGGCTCACTCCACTAGAACAGGATCTACTAAGCCCCCCTGTTGCATGTTGCAAATCATAATTATCACCACCATAATATTGAATTATATTTTGCTTATACTAGATGTTCTATTGTTGGGCTAAGTCTATTACTCTTAATTGTTATAAAACATTATGAGGGTATTGGATTTTTTCCAACACCAATCAAATCAGTGACATGGCACAAGATGTGGAGAAATCTCTGAAACAGTCTGCTACCAACTTCTAAAAATGTAAAACGTGATGACAACCGCCGTATCCTGCATCGACTTCATCAAGTGTCGAGGCTTGAACAGCCGACAGTTCAAGGAGTCATTGAAGGACCTGGAAGCTGACTACGGAGATTTGGTTTACTACTTTGAAGTGTGCTGGCTGAGCAAGGGCAACATGCTGATGCGATTTATGAACTCAGGGAATAGAATAGAAGAATAGAAGCAGTGAAAACTTTCATGGAGACAAAGGGGAAACCAGTGGCCCAACTATGCAACAAAAAGTGTCTCTGTGATCCGGCGTTCATGGTTGACATTACGCCCCATCTCTCCGAGCTCAACATGAAACTGCAAGGGGCCAACCAGCTCATGCATTTGCTTCTTTCGCATGTGAAATCATTTGAAGCAAAATTGAATCTGTGGCAAGAACAACTTCAGAAGAGGAATACAGGGCATTTCCCCAGACTCCGTGAACAGAATCCTGCTACAACAGTAGGAGTACGCGTCAGAGTGTGCGCACTTGCTGGATACATTTAACGAGTGTTTTCAAGATGTCAAAACGAAAGAGCAGGATTTGAACATCTTTGCAACACCATTCAACGTTGACCCAGCTGACATGCCAGAGTGCATGCAGTTAGAAATCATTGAGCTGCGGAACAACAATCAACTCAAGGCCAGACACATGAACATGGATCTGCTCAAATTCTACAAAAAAACACGAAGGAGTACCCAAATGTGAGAAAACATGCCTTGAAAATGCGACTGTTTGGAACCATATTTCGTTGCAAGCAGTTCTCCTGAAAACTTTCTCTGCCTCCGTTCCAGACTGACAGATGTGAACTTGGAGAACCAGCTGCGAGTGGAAATGTCGTCACAGCCACCGGACATCCCACAGCTAGTTAAGGCAAAGCAATCTCAATTACATTGAGATTCCATTACATTGAAATCCAGGTCAGTTGTGGTTTTTATATGGAGATTTATTTTATTTTCCCATTTGTACTGTAACCTATGGCCCAGAAGTATTTTAGTTTAGTTTAATAATATATATACACAGTATATCATGCTTCAAAACTACTTCTACTCCTGCTTTCTGTAAATATTCAAGCAACAGTGTGCGAGCGGTGTGCATTTACATGCTCATTGGTGTAGCCTGATGAAGAGAGACAGAAAAGACAAACTACTTTTATTTCATGTGGACCTGACTGATATAACGTTTCACCCCAGATGGTCTTCCTCAGGTAAAAGTGAAGAAGTGAACACAGCTGTATTTAATAGGCAATTATGAAACATCACAGAATGATCCTAATTAGCCTAAATGAATCATCTGATATGAGACATTTTCAAAAAGATAAGAGAGTGATTTGGCCACTTCTCTAATCGTATTGTCTTCATGTGATTGTCTTCGTGTGATTGGAGACCCCAGGCAGTCAGGGCTGCAGACTGCCTGGTGGCATTTGCAACCATAAACCTGTCCAGTGCCACTAAAAAAAATAATTGGTGGCACTGCTGCCACTTGACATTCGTTTGTGTTTTTGTCCCAGCAGAATAGTGATGGGTCGTTGGTGATCGAGTCGGCTCTAAAGGCCTCTGCATGCTTCTGCGTAACTTAAGCAACTTGTTCAACGTTCGCGCAATGCAACAATGTTGCAGCGCTCCGCAATACATGCTTCTGCAAAGGCTACGTGCAACCTATGCAACATTGTATCCTGGATGTAGCTTCCCTGTAGCTTCCCCTTTCGTAGTTATTAGCTATTATTAGTATTATAGTTAGATAGTATTAGTATTATAGTATTATTATTATTAGTTAGTAGTATATTATAGTTAATAGTTAGTTAGTTAGTAATAATAGTTAAATATAATATAATAACGTTAGCTATTTTTCGATCTCAATAGCAACGGCAACCACAGCCCCGCCCCCATTCGCTAACCAACCAATCAGTGATGTGCAACATCACACGTGACGGTTGCGTTGCAGTTGCTAGTTAGATTTTTGTGCTCGGTATGCATCATCCTCTGCAACCCACTCTGTGAAGGTCGCAGATGTTCCGTTGATGTTGCAGAGCCCATGTCGCGTTGCTGTCGATCGAGCATGCAGAGGCCTTAAGAGCCGGCTGTTTTAAGTGAACTATGGGAGCCAACTCACCTATCTGAAGAGCTGAATGAGACGTTTTTCTGTTTTAATATATATTATATAGCAGTAAGTGTGGGAAAGTCAGTGGCAATCAGTGATCAGTGATGTTGAACGAAGATGTGGGGGGCTCACACCTGAACTGTGGCTGTCTGTGATGGGAACTGAGACTTGGCACAACTATATTGGAATTAGCAAAGTTTAAGGACACTGTAACATGTTGACACTCGTTATATTTTATATTACACAGTCTGGAAATATTGTCCTGGTGTATATGGGGCAGGTTATCTAATCAGCAGATGATGACTTTTAATTTAATCCCAAATAAATACAGGTGTATGTTCACTTCTTTAGCTTTACCTGAGGAAGACCATCTGTGGTTGAAAAAATTCCATCATCCATCACCGTCATATCCACATCAAATAAAATACTTTGGGGGGAAAAAGACAGTGTGCTGGTGTTTTTTTGTTGTTGTTTTTTTCATTTCTTAAATTACTCACTACTCAAGTAATGTTTTCAGTAAATACTTTTGTACTAAAACTCAAGTAGTTATTTTGATGACTACTTTTAATTATACTTGAGTACTTGTTTTTGAAAAATAACAAAAAAAAATATCAAACAGCTCTTCAACTTCCTTTCCACACAATTTCCATTGGCAGCCACTTCAGTTTCAGTTCGTTTCCTTTTCAGTGCCTTCACAATTCAAAACGGCCAATCAAATCACCAGCAGTTATTTTTACCAGATATAGTCTATAGGCCTATATTTATAACTATAAACTCTGCCATTCAGTGGCTACATGTCCAAGTGGATCATTTTGGGCCTGAGCTTGTTCTAAATCAACTGGATTCACGAGCTGGGTTCAACCCAAAAGCCTGCAACGGCTTTTTGTTACTCCTGAGAAATAGGTGATTTGCGGTGTTGTAAACATACCGATAAGATTCACCTACGTGTGCTCATACTGGGGAGATGCAGTACGTGTGTTTACTGTAGAATTATGTATTATTTGGGGTTATTCTATGGACTCTATGTCATTACATTGCTGTTATGAAGGCTGTCTAAACTACAGGGTCAGTTAACTGTCAGCAGGGATAGCAGGGATGCCAGATATTGTGTCGTTACGTAGATAGTGAAGGAATCGCTCAATACTACTTATCAAGGTTAGGTTAGCATATAATATAATATACGACATTGGTCCTGGATTTGCATTCTCCAACAGCCATTTAGACCAATGGACCAAATGGGAGGACCCCACTTGAAATTCATATGGGGGAGGAGGTCGCAGGAGGTAGCTAGATAGTTGATGGTTGCTTATAGGCCTATACGAAGAGACTGCATAATGATTCATAAGCACAGGCAAACTACTACTAACAACTTCACTCGGACATTGACATAACAGATTTTGGTTGGGTTAAAACAATGTGTGGGGAAGGAGATGCACAACAATGTAAGAGCATAGGGTCGCAAGAATCTGCTGATTTAAAATGGAGTCACAGCAGGTCAAAAGGGTTACTTCTGGGTTAAGGACAGGCATCAACTACAACTACAAAAAAAGATGGATTAACAGAGCTTAATGCACTCATCAAACACTTTGGGCTGATTTTTAGAGTTGACGTTGCTTATTATTCACTAAATCTGCCATTTCTGTTGACTCTAGTCTCCACTGTCCACACCATGGCTGGATTCCTGACGGTATCTTTACAGATCTTTATCTTATTTCTTCTCAATAATGTTTCTTTAAATCAAAGAGAAGTGGTGGAGACATGAAAACGCTAGCACTAATTAATCTTCCTATGACCATGTTTGACCTGGCATTGAATTACTAGTATACAGTAGCTCGCTGACGCTATACAAAGTCTCTATGCTAGCTGGGCACTTAAAACAATAAAGGTGCTGTAGGTAAGATTTAAGAGCTACAATTTGAGTGTAATGTGTTAGAAATGGCATAGCCATGTCAGCTATTAGTGAGTGAAATGTGCTGTGAGAATATCTGTTTTGAGTTGACTGCACCTGCCTCTGTATGAGACAATTCAGTTTTTAGACCGCTCCCTGTTCATTTCTGACCAATCAGGGCATCTCTTCCCTGATTGGTTCTGGTAAGAGGTGCCTCCATGCCTGTCAATCTCAGGTGCATGAAAGCAACACATCTCAAAGGTGGAGAAACTTAGGGAGGGGTGGGGGGCGTGGGCTCTTTTCAAAATCTTGCTCTCTTTACAACTTTCAAATCTTACCTGCAGCAGCGTTACTTAGGAGCTTAAACACTCCTAAGCTTTATACTAGAAGAATTATCTAATTCACGGTCATTTTCTGTCATTAGCAGCCCCTCATGGGTCCGGTTCAACTGCTTTAATCATAAGAGTTCCAGTTCCAGTTAATCTCTTAAAAAATGCAGAAAATATAATTTCACAAAAGCCTTTTCACACACAAGGTCAGTGTGGCCATGTGTTGGAGTAGCTCCGCATGTCCCGTCTGTGGTAAAGTGAACTTTCTATGATTAAGAGGATTTAGTCTTATTAAATGCCAATTAAACTGCTAGTGTGACCTGATGTGGTACCACCCGTTTGGTTGGCTGATTCTGAATGACGGTGTTAGATAGCCAATAGTAAGACTGTATAGGGGGAGAGAGATGTTTGTATGATATGTATATAGGGGGGAGCAGGAAACCCTAGTGGCTAAGGTGTTCCGACTTCCAGCCGAGAGCTTCTGGGTTCGATCCCCCAATTTCCGCAGTCTACCTGTAGGCATCTTAGATCAAGATGCCCTAAGCCCTACCTGCTCCTTAATGACCTGTATCTGAATTCACTCTAAGTCACTTTGGACTGTGGTAAGTGTGCAGAATGACTAAATAGTAAATATTTTAAAATCAGGTGAGCCAATAAACATTAAAGTAAAAAAACTGGAAGGACAATGAAATTAATAAACAGCTAAAAGTGAGGACTGTTTTGTGTTGGAAGCTAGAGCAGCCTCCAGATGCAGCACAGACTCATTGGTTTACTCATATTTGTTTGCTAGCCTGGGGTCGTTGCAACTCGCCAAGTCACTTTGTGTTGTTTAAAAGCCTGTCCTGTTCGCATATGGTGCTAATTGACAAATTAATTAGCTAATCTTTTCCTTTTCAATGACATGTTTGTTTATATGCAGCGGTTTGATCATTTTAAACTGGGTTTAATAAGTGTAGTTCACTGACCCAACTAAGTGACAAGAATTAACAACATTACATAACATGTGAATATCAGATGTATCTATTTGACTTTCTTTATCATGTATGGATCATTTATGGCACATGGCCACAACGGATCCACCCCAACCATGCGGCAAACGACGTGCAGGACAAAGGATGCGAGCACCCATCCATGCGAGATAAAAAGACGCGAGACCCCATCCGCACAAGATAAAAAAAGATTAAATGCCCACGAAAGTGACGGCAAAGTCTGTGAACCGCCACCCAAACCCAGCGTCCCTAGATAGAAGCGCTTCGCTGGAAGCAAAGGAAACGATAACACCATATTTCTGTCTGTATATATTATATACAATATATTAAGTATAGGCCTACCAAATATATTAAATGTCTCTCAAATGAATGTCTCTCAAATTGTACAATATATAGGCCTAACACTAAATAAATAATGCATTCTTGTGTCTGAGATGCATCACCATGCACACAGAGTATGGACTTCTCAACAGCTTGATTTGTTATTTGTTCGTTCCTATAACTATATAATTAAAAGGTTAATGAAGGTTTAGATAGAAGCGCACCATGGCGATTTTAGTTTGACACACAACACTAGGGTTACAAATAACGATTTTTTTTTAGTCAATTAACCTTAACCCTTATTTTTTCAGATTAATCTATTTATCACTTAGTCTTAATCACAAGTTACCAGAGTCCAAAGTGACATATTAAATGTGCTTGCTTTATCTGACAAGCCAAGGAAAACTAAATTATTCATTTTATAATGATCCATGAACCAAATATTAGAATTTCTGAAGCATTAAGCAGCAAATGTTTGGTACTTGATGAATAACAAACTAATTCATCGATTATCAATTATTATTATATCATTATATTTGATTAATTATCTGTCTATCAACTAATCGATGAATCAACTACTCGTTGCAGCCTAGACTACACTGTGTAAGTTATGTGTAAAGAGCACTCTATAGGATTAGAGCGATGTGATAACCATACTCTACAGGGCCATGTGTAATTGATGGAGATTGTGTGCTGATGTCATATCTGTGACTAATGTTCATTGGTGAGAGGATGTCTGATAAATGCATGATGTTGGAGATGCTGCCTCTATCCATTCATCACCGCATAGTCATCCTGGTTATACGGCGCATGTTACATTACAGTAAGACATGGTGTTTTTGTCATGTTGACGGTTCTGTGTCTCTGCATTCACCTGATGCCTCTCCAACAATAACAGATGGGTTTTGCGGTGACTTTGAACACAGGCGCAGATTGATTTGTGAACAGCATTAGAAAGCAGCACTTAAAGACAGGAAAGTGTGTTTTCTTATCATAATAAACATGTTTCTTCTAGTCGGGTGATGCTGAGATCAGCAATTAAGTTTGAAGAGTGTTCTTCTCCAACTCATCAAGCGGTTGGCGGTTCCGACGTTTTATTATATAGCAAAAACTCATTTTTTATCATTTAAAAAAGTTGGCTGTAATATTTGTGATGTGTCTAATTAATCACCAACTGCCATGTGTAAATGAAAAAATATATACTCCCGAAGTCTCGCAATTCTCTCTTGGACTCGATAATTGATAAAACCTTTTTCTTCACCGCTCCATAAAATCAAACATTGTTATTTTTCCAGGCAACCTGAAGTTTTATTTGAAAAGTTTCTCCACATCTGGGGATATTCTCCACATCGATACGAGATGCAGGCTTGAGACAGTGGAAAAAAGAGGAAGAATGGTATAATTAGTGGATCTCTGAGGCATGAAATCAGTGGTTATGAAAACAGCAACGCAGCGATCAGCTCCTTTCTAGCAACCACCCCAACAATGGAGCTAATTAAGTTGAACAGCTTGCAGTATTTCACCAACTCCAGTCATCCGAATACATTAAGGCGAGCACGACGGCCGGACACAGGGGATGCTCACGAGACCCACCGACCAAGAATAAAGACGGTTCTGTCGTGTGACAAAAAAAAAACTGAAAAAGATCCAGACGTCCCATTCATTCTAAATCATCTGTCTGTCATGTCTGCCCTGGGCTCCGGGCACAATGGCGAAAGAGAGAGCTCCCGTCCGTCCGTCCGTCCGTCCCGCTCTCAGGGGGCCAGGCTGGTATCTCGGCCTGGGAAGTCTCACGCGTGTCACACACAGCACACACACCTGCAGGACATATAGGGCTCCAATTATAATCGGCCTAAAACCTGCTGTACACATGCTGTAGACACTGTATATACACACATGTATACTGTACATACATATACTATATATACACCTATATACTTACACGCATACTATACTAGCTGCTGTACACACATATAATGCATATAATACAGTACAGACAGATACTACTACAGTACAGACACTACTACAGTAGAGACATATCAAGTACAGACATATACTACAGTACAGACAGTTACTAATACAGTACAGACATACTACTACAGTAGAGACATATACTAATACAGTACATACATACTACTACAGTCGAGACATATACTAATACAGTAGAGACAGATACTACTACAGCACAGACAGATACTAATACAGTACAGACATACTAATACAGTACAGACATATAGAGACAGATACTACTACAGTAGAGACAGATACTACTACAATACAGACATATACTACTACAGTACAGACATATACTAATACAGTACATACATACTACTACTACTACAGTAGATATATATTAATAAGGTAAATATATACTACTACAGTAGACTAATACAGAAGAGGCAAATACTACTAAAGTAGAGACAGATACTACTACTACAGTAAAGACAGATACTACTACAGTACAGACAGATACTAATACAGTACATACATACTATTACAGTAGAGCCCGATACTAATACGGTAGAGACATACTACTACAGTAGACACATACTAATACAGTAGAGACAGATACTACTACAGTAGAGACAGATACTAATACAGTAGAGACATATACAATACAGACATATACTACTACAATAGATACATACTAATACAGTAGAGACAGATACTTTTACAGTAGAGATATATTACTACAATAGAGACATATATTACTACAGTAGAGACATACTAATACAGTACAGAAAGATACTACTAAAGTACAGATGATACTAATACTAATACATAATAATATAGACAGATACTAATACAGTACAGACATACAGTATACTAAGACAGTAGAGACAAATACTTTTATCTTAGAGATATATTACTGCAGTAGAGACAGATACTACTACAGTAGAGACATATACTAATACAGTACAGACATACTACTACAGTACAGATGGATACTAATACAATATAGACAGATACTAATACAGCACAGACATATACTAATACAGTAGACAGATACAGTACACACAGATATGACTACAGTAGATACATACTAATACAGTAGAGACAGATACTAATACAGAAGAGACATATACTAATATAGTAGAGACAGATACTAATACAGAAGATAAAGATACTAATACAGTACAGACATATACTAATACAGTAGAGACAGATACAGTAGAGACAGATACTACTAAAGTAGATACAGATAATAATACAGCACAGAAAGATACTACTACAGTACAGACAGATACTAATACCATATAGACAGATACTAATACAGTACAGACAAATACTAATACAGTAGAGACAGATACTACTACAGTAGAGACAGATACAAATACAGTACACATATACTAATACAGTACAGACAGATACTACTACAGTAGATACTACTACTACTGCTACAGTACAGACATATATTACTACAGTAGACACATACTACTACTGTACAGACAGATACTAATACAGTAGAGACAT
>OMKN01081125.1:1742-20597 GCA_900302345.1 Melanonus zugmayeri
ACTGTCCATGACTCACGCACAAGCACTTCTTTCAAGGGAGGAAGGAAGGAAGGAGGGAAAGAAAGGGAGAGAGAAGGAAGGTCAGAAGGAAGGAACAATGGAAAGAAGGAAGGAAGCAAGGAAAAGAGAAAGTAAGAACAAAGGAAGAATGAAAGAGAAAAAGATGGAAATTAGGAATGAAAGAATGAAAAGAAGAAAGAAGAATAGAAAGGATAAACAGAAGGAAGGAAAGGGGGAAAGAAAGAAAGAGAGAAAATAAAAAAAGAAGATAAACAAGGCAGTTGGTCATGAATGGTTAGTTAATGTGGCGTCTGTCTCAAGACTTCAAATAATTTGACAATGGAAAGAAGGAAGGAAGGAAAGAAGGAAGGTAGGTAGGTGGAAGGAAGGAAGCAAGGAAAAGAGAAACTAAGAACAAAGGAAGAATGAAAGAGAAAAAGATGGAAATTAGGAATGATAGAAAGGATAAAAAGAAGGAAGGAAAGGAGGAAAGAGAGAAAAGAGAAGATAAACAAGGCAGGTGGTCATAAATGGTTTGAAAATAATGTGGCGTCTGTCTCAAGATTTTAAATAATTTGACAGTTGCTCACAGAAGGAGGTCATTTTGTATTTATTTGTTATTTTACAAAGTGTAATTCCTGCAGTAACTAATCTATAGGAGCTCTAATCAATCATAGACACCATTTTAATTGTTAGAAAAGAAACATGTCAAAGTAGCTCTGATCCCCTTGAGAATGTATTAATACATTAAATACTCAAATATTTACAGACAGAAATATGTTGTGCAAGACATTTTCAAATTTTTTTTTAAATACCATATTTATATGCAGACATTAATTACACCATTAGTTAATGTTGGTCACTATCTCTCTTTCTCAGATAGGTGAAAATAGGTCACAGTCATGAGATATAATCTGAGCAAATCTAAATTAATTAATTACACATAATGAATTAATAATAATCATTAATTATACTCAAACATTTGCCACATCACACAGTAATGTACCGCTTTTTAACAGCTGCTTTTTAAAGTGAGACTGCAGCTGTGTTCTGTTTAAACATTTTTAAATGAATATTTATAGCACAAAGAAAAGTTTCCAATCACATGCGTGGGACTTTAAATTATCCATCACTATTAATTGTATTTATTTATATATATATATATTTATTTTTTTATACAACAGACATTATTAGTGGAGCCGGCACTGTGCTAATATTGGCCAGTAAAAGCTAAGCCGCAATGACAGCAGCGCTGCTTCCAAATTGATGCCGTAATCACATCAGGGGCCAATAGATGTCATGTGTTTTATCTTGCGAGGCTGAGCAGCTGAGGGATTGAGTCACTAAATTTCCCCTCGGTGAACTTCATCCCCCTCGCCAGCATAGTACACAGAGTGTCCGCCGGCAGCTCACCCTGGTAACTGCAAACAGCCGTTTTATATTCATCTAATGACCTTTAGATGGATGGAAGTGGGGGGGTTGATGTGGTCAGCTGTGACCTCCTTGATCCCCACACCTCTCTCTGACGCGTGTCGTTTTTAAAAGGCATGTTTACTTACATTTCTCTAATGACTTCTGAGAGAGGCATTATAAGTTTGGACGTGTGGCAGTTTGTGACTGAGATTCTTCCACTCCGCTTGCCTGCAGGAAATAGGATTATTTCATATTTAGTGATTTAGCAGAGCACCTTTTATCCAAAGGGACTTGCGGTGAATCCATACAGGTCGTTAATGTGGAGCAGGTAAGGGGTTTAAGTATCATTCTCAAGGACAGGTAGACTGTGGAAGACATTGGGGGGGATCGAATAGGGAGATATCTTCAGGATTCAGTGTGTGTTTTATATGCGTCACATATAAAAATATGGTAGTCATAATTGATATGTCATTCATAAAACACTTTATAGTCTATCCCCAAAACAGATATTAATAGATATCAATCATGTGACCTATGTATGTATTTATGTATGTATGTATTTATGTACTGTATGTATTTATGTTGTATGTATGTATGGTGAAATAATAATAATAATAATGAATTATATCCCATTCTTGGTTGAATGACAAAAATGTGAGAGACATTGTGAAGCAAGCCATTGCTATGTGACATAAAGATTGATGAAGCTATAGTATCATGTCCCTGGTTGAGGTCAATGAGTTAGACAAGGTTATCTATGGTTAGCAGCGGCACAGGTCAAAATCAGCTATTGGAACAGGAAGCCATTTCACACTCTGATTGGTCGGTTGCTCAGACAGGAAGCAGACTGCTGGCTGTTAATTTCATCTGCTACTTTTCAGGATTGTTGGTTTTAATGAAGTGACTTCATTACAAGGTTACCGTGCTGGCCTTTGCTCAGTAAGAGTTATAGGTTACGCCATTAAGAAAAGCACACAAACAAGCAAATAAAGTCAGTATATAAAGCTGTAGATTTAATTTTATTACATGAAGTGTTACTTTGTGTTACCTTGTAAATACCTTGCTATGAGTTGTATAAGAAAAGCTTTTCTTATTGTTTTTGATTATTCATTTCATACAACAGACGTTGGAATTACTGATATCATACTATCACAGAGATGAATACATTCAGAAACATGGACTTGAAACAGCTGTGGTGAATTTGTAAATGATCTTGAACAGTGTTATCACATCTAACATAACAATGGCTATGATTTATCCAATAATACATCTGTGTATTGGTCTTGGCTGATCTTTTGAACCAGAAAATCGAATGACATACTTTTAGAAGCAGAATGATGCAACTATGAACCATAAGTTCATAAGTGCTCTACTACATGTTTAATGCTATCAAATACATAATTTGTGCAATACTGCATATTATGATGACATTCAGGCTCCAATTTTTGACAGACCATGTCTCCAAAGCCTAGTAGTTATTGCCACTGGATACATTCAAGCCAGACACTCAATTACACTGAATTCATGTTCACTGAATTAGTTTGAAATAACACTTGTTTAATAATGTAGTACAGTGATCCACTAAGAACCAGTGACCTTTCAAAACGAAATATCACAAGGCTTTAAGAGGACCTTAGTTAATGCTAAACATATGAGTGGGATGGATAATAATGTACAAGAATATACGGCAGAGACTCTAGCTATCCCGACATCTGTGCTGCTGTCATTGGTGCAGGGTTAGTTAAAAAGTCACTTCCGCCTTGAGCCTCATGATGAATATGTGATCAGGTTTTAACACAGACCAGAAGAAATTGTGTGTGTCCGACTCCCTACCCCGTTAAAATAAATTAAAGCCATTGTCTGCCAATATTAAACTTGGCGCAGGCAGGTCGATATGAACAAGATAACGACACAGAATTTAATTTCTCATTGCCCCTAATTATTTTGTTCATTTCATTTCATTATTTATTTTGGGCCCGGTCCATGATGTGACACACGTGCGCGGGCTGTGGTCCACGACTTGCGGCTAATGACAAACTATATTCCCCATCTCTTCCGCTCGCGGCCAGGCTTAGACAGGCACACACACAGTTCAGGAAGCCTCGACATTGTCTGCTTTTTAATTTGTTTCCAATTACATTCCCCCCACCACCGCATCATTACTTCCTTATCACTGGCATGTGCTTCATATTATTTTCGAGGAAATGTCTTTATTATATGGCTACAAATACACATGCACACACACACACACACACACACACACACACACACAAGGGAATTATTTACAAAATATTAGCATATCCACAGTGATTGGCATTTTTTTAAAACACATTTTCTGGGCTTTTTATGCGTTTATGGACAGGAAAGTGAGAGGGAATGAGGGATAGCATAGGGCCGCAGGTGGGAATCAAACCTGGGGCGCTATGAGGCTTATCGCCTATGTGGTTAACAGCGCGTTGGTGGGTTGAGCCACTGAGTTTGTGTTTTCAGCAAAAACAAGCAACAAACAATACAACACATAGTGTATGAATCAAATGAATCATATCACCTGAATCCACACACTTTTCCTTTTATAGAAAAAGTTATACAAGTCTAGCAACACCCAAGTGAAAATGCAAGCAATCAAGAACCGAGACATCAGACCATGCTGTAAATCTCCTTATTGCACACTGTGACATAAAGACTTTGTATTGACATTTGTGTAAAAGCAACATTATAAATAATGCAATTCATTTTGGATGAAATTGGATTCCCTTACGAAGCCTTTTGTGAGCTACAGAACCTATTCTGTGCTAATCCCTCTGTTACCTCAGTTGCAGAAAATGCTGTTGTTAAGCATTTAATGTGATTGTAAATAATACGGTCATTTAATCCTTCACCATAAACACAAATAAAAAAAATAAAAAGAAGAGAAACACCTTAACGTGTTTGCATTTGTGTGTATGTGTGAGCAGGTGCTTATGTGAAAAGTCAGTTTGTATTATTTTTATTTTTTTCAATTCAAGAAAAATTGCAACATTTAGCATTGTTCCAATCTTTCACTTTCAATAGCCTTACCAATTCTCCAGTAATAATAATTGTTAATGACAAATCATCATTCGATTTGTCAACATTGCCTCATTTCAAATTGACAGACAAGCACACACACAAACACACACACACCAAGGAGTTTATCGGCCAATGAGACATGATGCAATGTGGCGTTTTCCCAAAGAGTGCAACAGGGACTGGGAAATTGCCCGTACAGCTTACTCATGGTCTAAGCTTGCTCTCAGGACAATGCATTCTCTGTGAGCAGCTTAATGTGGCTGCTGGTCCCACACAACAATAGCTCTGTCAATAGCACATATTTCCATATAAATGGTGTGCTTTGGCATCTACAACATTATGAAGTTAACATTGTTGATTGCATTCAAAAGAGAGCAAATTGGGATGGTGTACAAACCATGGTGATTGGCCAAAATGTTCTTCACAAACTGTTTTGTTTGGGAAGTTTAGCTTGCATTTGTCCTCTGTAATAGACTTCTATTAATTTATATAGAAAACAAATGCTTTCTCTAGATTATTAGATTATTGCATTAAATGAATGGGCATTGTGTCTAGTTGTTAGTTTTTTGGCAGTTTATTTTCATTTTAGTTTTGAGTTTGTTGTTTTCTGTTTCATGTGAACCTATTAAATTTGACATGACCTTTCCATTGTACGAAATTGATTCAAATGTTAAAGTGTGTACTGTGGTGATGTCGAATCCACAGACCAGGGTTTACCAATGAGGAGACTGCAGGTGGGTTAGAGCTCCCGCCAGCAGAGCGCCGCGTCTCCCTCATTTTACACGCCAACGCCAAACACCGCCCCCTCCACCACCGCATGCACCTTTTCATGAGCACATGAGTTCAGGATGTTGTACATGCCCTTCAAATATGAGAAGGGCAAAGAGATTAAAAGCTTTAACCTGATAAATGTCTATTTTATAGCTTCATCGACTTCTTTTTTAACATGGATGTGGTGGTGACAACCACTTGGCACCCAAAGTCATTTGTGGGAAAAGTCAGACTTAATTAAACTGTACTTGTAAAAGTGTACGTATCAAATGGAAGGGTGGTCATATATTTCCAGCATGCCATAAGTCTTAGAGGGTTTCTATTGACTTTCCTTTCATGGGCCTAAAATTATTACTTTCTTTTGATGAACTGAATAACAGAGGTGTGTGGTGCAGACCTACTGCTCTCAAGAAGTCCTGAAGAAGATCATGGAAGCTCAACAACTTCTCATCTCGGATCTCTGTGTGTATCTACAAACGTGTCAAATGCCTACAAATAAAGTTAAAGAAAACCTTATTTGGCTGTGTACTATGACGCATATCCCTGCTTCGACTGAATGTTATATCTAAAAAATGCTGTGTAAAACATTTCCTAGATCAAAGCAAAAGTAAAAAATTAACAGGAGAACAGAAGTAGGCATTGGAAGCCTGTTAAAAAGGGTGGATTAGTGATGATTTCACACATGGTTGTAATAAGGTTATGAAAAGCTTGTGGATAGCCTTCGGAGATACATCACATGTAGGATAACTGAAGCTGAAGAAGGAGCCTGTGTTCTCCCCTCCTCAATACTCTCAAAATAAATGGATGGAATGAATCGGTTATCCCAAGCGCTCAAACACCGCCTGCTGGCTCACGGTGTTTGTTGAAAGTCGAAAAGAAGGTAAAGTAAGTAAGGTTTATTTATAAAGCGCTTTTCACAGACATTGGTCACAAAGTGCTTTACAGGGGGTGCAGGGCTAAAAACAATATATAGTAGAAGACACAGATAAAGATACAGATAAAGAATAAATAAAATTAAATACATAATAATAAATACACAATAAATACAAAAAATGCAGACCAGGTGCAAAGTTAAGAACATAATACATATTAGAAGACACAGAACACAATAAAGAAATTAAAATAGAAACACTGAGTACATAAAATGCATGCAGGTCACCCAAATGCCTGACCAAACAGACAGGTCTTTAGTTGCCTTTTAAAAGAGTCCAGAGAAACAGTGGACAGTGGCAGAGCATCCATAGTCTAGGAGCTACAGCCTCAAAAGCTTGATCACCACGGGTTTAAGGTATGTGTAGGACAGACAACAGGTTTAACCTACATGACCTAAGACAGCGCTGATGAGTGAGGCTGTAGTAATTCCGCCAGTTATGCAGAAAATGGCCCCCACACATAAGGCATACATGCATATTATTTGCTTTCAGAATAAAATCTTTTTGTTTTTTTTTCAGAAATATTTTCAGAAATATTACAAAATCTTAGTTATTTATCAAACAACCTGCATTGCCATCGCATTGTCTGTAGCCAGCCGTTACCAATTCACACAAATGTGCATAATTGCTTTAATGAATCAGGTCAATATAGATTCAGTACCTTCTTTTCTATCAGTCGACAGGAGTGAAAACGTATGTCTGAAGCTCCGCCAGCACTCAGCCCCCGTCGTCAGTATTCACAGATGAAACAAAACTAAGCTACTCAGCCGAACGCGAGTCATTTGCCCTTAGCTGCACCCAGCGGCGGGATGTAAAGGCAGAATGCAAGCCTATTGCTTCTTCACAATATCATCACGCCAGTTAATTTCTACCAGTACCACTCATGGAAAATAATGATGCCAGCGTCATAGCAACAAATAACTAATCAGCAGAATGTGAGCCGTAGACCGACTCGATTGGACTCTTATTTTTGCTGCGAGAAGGGGAAAACATGCACATAATACGAACACATAATAAAAAGTGTACATCCCAAATTCATACCTATATCAAATGATAGTTATGACTGTAATGCGCTTTTCTCTCCTGCAGCGATGTGGACATGCATTGTCTGTCAGGATGGATGTAGCTGAATGACAGCAGCCAACATGATGGAATCTGATCCAAAAGAGAAGGAACGAACAGCATTTGACCCTGGCTTAAATCCACGCCATCAGCATGTTTTGTAACTAGCCACAAGTAATGTGAGAGGAACGCGACAGCATTGTCCTGCCCCAGGGCCCTTGACCCACCAGGGGTCACATATGCACACAGACTGTGTACGACAACGCTGTATAGACAACACATCACACGACCACCACCGGCCTTCTTAAAGGACGGACATCAAGCCTCGCGTTAGTTCAGGCAGGCCACGGAGTCAGCTCGGCTAACTAGGTCAACACGGAGTGCTGAGTCATGCTACCACGTTAGCTGATCGCCAGCTCCTATTGGCCCATTCAAACAGAGCGCCTATTTAAGGCGGGCTCTGTCTGTCAAACTTGCTGCTTGCAACAACCGTTTGCTTGGTTTCTAGTGACGCTCCTCCCCACGTGACGCGGAAGAAGGCTCGTGTTTGGCTCGGCAGTCGCTTGTTGTGTTTTCGTGTTACGCACACACACACACACACACTGTATGGTTTCATTTATTTGTAGCCACTTTCCGACTACTGGATCCCTCCTGACAGAAAACATGTCAGCCGCAGTGACACCAGTAAACGAGCATTATGTGAACCGCCACGAGTTTGAAGGACACGTGTTCAGGCACCGCGACCCGTACGGACCCGTCAGCGCTGAACGAGCCGCACGCCCGCAGCACCAGGTACAGCATGTTGCAGTAAACAAGCAAGTCTAGTCCCAGCCTTAACCTAATCCTAGCTCCACATAGACCTGTCACACCTACAAGGTCCCGTTAAAGTCAACTCAAGTTTTCGTACCGTTTTACTTTTGCGGGGCGAGACAAGCGACGGGTCGTGAATGTGAAGGCGTGATCGTGGTGCTGAGGGTCGTGTCGTCTGATACGATCTCATGGCCGTTTACTAAGTGTTTAGTTTGTAGTTTAATGAGGTTAGGACGAGTCGGATCCACCGCCCTGACAGTGTGATCTGTCTGTTGAGGAACTACTGAAAGCAAAACCTGCAGTAGGCCTACAGTAAATACAGTAAAGTGTATTAGATTACGGTATGTGTCTAAACTTCTGACACATTTTTTGAATGCCATAAGTAAAACTGAGCTTAAGTGACGGTGGTCTTCTTCTTCTTCTTCTTCTTGACTCCTCACGGTGTATTATTGCCACCTACTGTCTACCAAGATAATGCACATTCCTCACTTGTAAAGAGAAAAGAAAGATAATATATTATGTTTTATATTCTAGCATCCAGCTTTGTTTTCCTCAAGTACTGAAAGACACTTTTATATACTTGCTCTGATTGATTTGGTCCCAGGAGAGATTTAGTGGAGAATGTGACAACCTCCTCCTAATGCCTTAAATTAGGATGAAAAATATGGGGGGGTCTCTGGAAAAATCTTTAAAAAAAAGTTAAAAATGACTAAAAGCGTACTATGTCCAGTAGTCATTATTCAAATAGCAAAAACATGTATTCACAAATATGAACATGCTACAGAAAAATATTGTTGTGGTTTCCTCTTATATTGCCATTGAATAATAATAATAATAATAATTCATTTTATTTATAAAGCGCTTTTCAATGACCCAAAGTCTCAATTACAGAATGAATGAAGCTGAATACGGTTGTTTCTGGTAAGGCCTTCTTCCATGGGTGGCGCTGTTGCAAATGGTCCACAATCCAAATGTTGTGTAGTTTAGAAAACCTAACGTATGACTTAAGTGTCCGAGAAGCTTAAAGGGTAACTTTGGGATTTTTCAACCTGGACCCCATTTTTCCCATTATTTTGGGTCTAACTGACCTAATGTGGACACCAGTTATTTTAATTGGTCCAGTATTGAGTGGGAACGCAGCCACAAAATGTCTGCATTGTAACCCTTTGGGGCAATTGCACCTGTCAATGTGCACCCTGATGTGACGTCGTTCAGACTTCACCTTTAAGTGGAATGAATTTCCAATATTATATAAATTGGTGCCATTGGGTGAATATAACTCAACATAAGTTAAAAAAGACAAGACAAGAAAACAGGCTGTTTAGACCTGGTATTGGGTAACCACCAGATACATCCAGATAGCATTAAACTATGTGTTTCCAGTGACATGTAAACCATGTACAATGTACGTGGTTATTTACATTCCTGTATTTAAAGTACAGAAATAAGTAATCAAATGGACCATAATGCACAAATGTTATCATTGTTGAATAAGTGAAATTCTGGTTGTATGTACTATTTATTAAGCAACTGTTGTCCAAAGCGACTTGTAGTAAATATATATTTTTAGATTAGTTATTATTATTATTATTATTATTATTATTAAGCAGGTATGTGTGCTATATGTGCTCAAGGGTGCCTACAGGTAAACTGAAGACATTGGGGTTTTTACCACGAGTACCATTTGGCTGGGAGTGAAATACCCTAGCCAGTACACTATCCTGCCTTTTGGTGCACTTTTACAGCACACTGAATGAATGTGTTTGAATACACATTCAATCTCGTGTCGTCTAATTCCAAATGTGAGCATCTGAAACGTTATATTGCTTTTGTGATGTAACCACCTGTACTTTTTATGCAGGATGATCCAGACAGGTCTGGACCACAGAACCCTTCACAACCCAGGGCCAGGCCGCTATCCTCTTGTAAGTCCACATGGCCCCATTTGGACGACCCAACCACCAGACCGCAGAAAGATGACTGTGAACGCATGGGGACTTTGTTTGGGATGCTTAACAAGTGCCTGCGTAGTGCGGGCTTTAGCCAGATGTACTTTGGTGAGAAAATTGTGGAGCCAGTTGTGATCGTCTTCTTTTGGCTGCTACTCTGGTTCCTTGGTCTCCAAGCTCTAGGACTGGTCGGAACTCTGTGCATTATCATCATCTATATCCAAAAGTAATAATGGGGATGAGCAGAGAAAATGTGTTGTCATATCACTTCACAGAGACAGAAATGGACAGAACTTGACATAAATGATGCTTCTTAGAGTTTTAAAATTTTTAAATGATTTGAGACCATGGTTGGGATTGTGAGACGACTGGTGCCTAGTAGATTTCAGAATTTAGCTTTTATCAATCAGCGATGTCAGTATATCCATTTAACTAAAACATTGTCACTTTCCGTTGTTTGTCTGTTGATCCTGTTGAAGTGGCTCCCATGGCCAGATGATTGCATCTTAAAGGTTCAGTCAAAGGTTTCAAGGTTCAAAGAGTCAGTGTTTCAGGAAGTCCAATATCTTGTCTTGTATACTATATCTTAGTCCATGGACTAGCATCTTTTTGAGTCTCACTTTTGTCTTACAAACCACTGATCAAAGTCAAAGTTGTATTAATCAAATGCACAGTATAACATGGGTCCATCTGGACACTAAAATGATTGCAACACGGGTCTAATGAAACTAATGCAACTCATTGCAAACTAATGAAAATAAAATGTTCAAGATGAACAGCAAATCTACTCAATGCCGGATGTCATGTGTTGCATTGCCTTGCTTACACATTAGGATGACAACATGTATTACGTCAGATGGGCTCTTAATGTGGTTCACACCTTCACAGCATGGACAGTGTGTCAGACTGTGAATACCATTTGCAAAGGTATAGAATTTGTATTTGCTCATGTACATTTTCTGAATTGTATTCCCATGATGGGTGTGGTCCAATGTAATGACAATGGCATTGACAAATGTAACTTTGTGCTAAGAAACATTCTAGGTGCTCGCATACATCCTTTTTATGCGCAGAACTGACACTAGACTAGAAAGTTATCTAACATTTTCTTTGGAGGCCTCCCTTTGAAATACATATAAATATATCTGATCAATTATCGTTATTAATTTATATATATATATATATATATATATATATATAATTATGCATTACATTACAGCATTACAAAATATGTAAAATCCTTTTTTTTTAAAGATCGTTTAGATCCTTAAAAATAATTTCTTCAATAAATCTGTGAAGTGTTTTTTTTTTTACCCAAAAAAATTCCAACGGGACTTTAAAGGTCTTATACGTAACTCCACATTTTTACCCTCATTTAGTATGCCAGGATGTATGAATATGCTAATATGACAGGCCCCCTAAAAGCTACTAAATCTTTACGCAAAACCCATAGACTTCTGCATCAATTCTCAACACAGTCTGTAGTAAATTGTTCACTACATGCATAGTATATATCAGACGTGAGCAGGCACATCAATTCGATCTTTGAAAACGGGGTAATGGGTTCGTGGTAACAGCTGTGATGTCAGCGAAAAGATCAGCCTTCAGCAAAACATTGACAGACACGGATATTTTGTGGATTTAAAAGTTTCTTTCAACTCAACTATATACTACTATAAACTAACCCTCCACCAGTATAAGGACATACATGCGGATCATCAGCATATCTTCAAAAGCCCATTTTGACCCCAGGAAGCAGGTAAACATCATGATTACTTGCTGTTTCTGTGACCCAGAAACTTAGTATAATAATACGGTGTGTTGTCATAAATGAGGCTATGAGGTTATTTTGGAAACCGTGGGTTTGCATGCTAAAACAGAACAGTCTCATTGTTTTTGCCATTTCTGAGCTTGGCAGCACAAGAAGCAACTTTCTGATTTGGCTACTGTTGGAGTAAGGCTATCCTGCATTTGCATATGTCCTTGTGACCCTGCGAAGGAGCATATTTGTTGCTAGAATACTAATCAACACTTTGATTTGTGCGGTGCACAAAAAACATCTAAGCTTCCAAAAGACATTAACCACAGAAAAAAACAGATTTTTCTTTCTTTCTATAACTCTTTCTGATAACAGCGACAGCAGTGCCAAATAACTCACCACTACTATTTATGGAGGTATTCTCAATGTCGCCTGCACTCACTTTGGTCTCAGTCAATGATCATGTGGATAGTTTCAGCTCTAGAATTACAAATATTATTGATGCAATTGCACCCACAAAGGTTAAAACAATCTATGGTAAGAAATAAGCACCATGGAGAAATTCCATATCAGTAAAACTAAAAAAAACAGAAACTCCAGATACACAATGTCATGATTTTGTCTCCTCTTTTACCAATTAAGATCCATAAAATTAGACATAGACAGTCAATACTTCCATATCAAACAAAACTTGTGTATCACCTGTACAAAAAGCTATTCTGGCTTGCATGACTCAATTGAATCCAATTGACCATGAAACCCTTGAGGAGGTTGTGCAGCATTTGAAAACCTCTACCTGTAGCCTTGATGCTGCCGACAAGCTTCTTTAAAAATGTTTTAAATTGCATTGCATCAGATACACTACAGATAGTCAACAGTTTTCTTCTATCAGGTGAATTCCCACTCGCCTTGAAAACTGCAGTTATTAAGCCTCTTCTGAAAAATAATAATCTTGATGCATCAGTAATTAATAATTACAGGCCTATATCCAACCTCATTTTTAAGTAAAATCATTGGAAACGTTTTCCTACAACTCAATACATTCCTGGCATGGACATTTTTCAATCTAGATTCCAACCCCACCACAGCACTGAGTTGCTCTCTAGTATGATTAGATCTCAGTGCTGCATTTAATACGGTGGATCATATTGATTGACAGGCTAGGAAAAAAAAGAGACCAGGGCTTGACATTAAGCTTTTGCACAATAGCCAAACTTACTTGTCCGAAATGGAAGATGTAGGCCTATTAAAAAATAAAACCAACAGGGATTTGGACAATTATTATAATTTATTAACATACAAAACATACAATTAATAGGTAACAATTACATGGCTGGGACGATTCTAACTTAATCATCATCATCGTCGGTTGAGTAAGTCGAGTATGATTTGTCCTCCTGTTGGTGGGTCTGGTCATTTGTGGGTCTTTAGGTGGCTGTAGAGAAACAGATCCTTAAGCCACAGGTTCTGATGCAATGGAGGCATTTGTGGATGGTTGTCATGGTAGCGGTAGTTGGAAGAGCCATTTTGGTGGTGGATCTCTCCTTTCTTTGTTGCCTCTTTTAATATGGTGTAATCAGCTCAGATAAGTAAGGTGGTGCAAGTCCATGCAAGGCCGTATAAGTTAAAAGAAGAACCTTAAAATCAGCTCTGGCTTGCACCGGCAGCCAGTGAAGAGAGGCCAAAATGGGTGATATGTGATCTTTTTTCTTTCTCTAAAGTCTAAATTCTGAGTGAATTAAAGTCAAAATATGATATTTTGCAAAACATCGATGAATGGTCTGTGAGCCAAGCATTATGTGGCTCATAGTGACTCATAGTAGTGATAGGAAGTCCGGGTCTTTTGGCTCGGCTCCCTTAGAAGAGCAAGCTCTTACGGCTCCCAAATGGCTCTTTTTATGCATTTTTTTGTTACAAAAAATCGAGTCCAGGGGCCCATGGACTCGGGATCCGGCCCTGAGGTAGACAGCTGGATAAGGATGCAGAAGAGCTACGTAAGGATTTTTCCATTACAGTCAGTACACTGTAGATGCTGAGCAAATAACTCAAGTTTATGTATCGTCGTTGCATTAATAAATCTTCAATGCTGATGATTCCTCTGAGTCCGTTGATTAAAATACGACTCCACTTCGACAATGGATTACAGTTTCAGCATCACGCAATGATAGAATAGGTCTGATTTTGGCAATATTACTAAGATGGTAAAATGCTGTCTTGGTAATAGCCTTGATATGACGGAAGAGATGAATGGAAGAGAATCAAAAATCACTAAAGGTTTTTTGATGGTCGAGCTTTCAGAAATAATACAGCCATCAATATTAACACTGAAATTCTTAAACAAATGCCCACATTTGGCTGGTCTAACAACTAATAACTCAGTTTAGACCCATCCATTTTTTTTATCATCAAAGTATTGGAGTGTTCATAGCCATCATTCTGAGAAGAGTGTGGACCAGTGAATGTATCTCTAATCAGAAAATCATCTTTTGTTTTGTCATTCGCCGCCTGCACTCAAGTTTTCTACAAATCTGTTTGAGTGCACAGGTGTCATCTGAAAACCATGGTGCTGATTTCATTGGATGTAAGAGGAGTGACAGAGTCAAGTTTTGAGCAAGGCACTATTCAGATTGTCTGTAAGATGATTAAGGGAATCAGAAGTCAAGGAAATCAGGTAAACCCTCAGCCAGTATAGACCTAACAATGCTGTCAATATGGCGATCAGTATATGCATCAGGCTCTGAACATTGAAAAAGACACAGGAGTGACCAGAAACTGGAACCTGTAAATAGATTAAACGTCAACATCAATCCCTGTTGTAAAAATTAGGTGGGTAATGTTGGGTAAAGTCTAGACTACTGTAGTAACAAGGTCCATAAATTCCACTTCTCTAGAATCTGAACAGTAATTTACACTGCAGAAATCTGGACTGGAATAATCCTGTATACTCCCAGATACTCCACAGATAATCGGGTGTATATGGGTTTGTCCGCTGTTAGGCAGACTGGAATACTCCTGGATATGGACCAGGCTTGGGGGGCCTGCCTCCTGCTGGGTGCTTGTAAGGGAACATTTGCATTTCACACCTTAGGCCACCAGGTGGCCTAAGGTGGTAAAGAGTCTTGGATTGGTGGCACAATGTCTTGCCCCTCCTCTAAAACCCCTCCCCATTGGTCCAGTGTGTGGACCAATGGGGAGGGGTTTCATTTATTATTTATATTAATATTATTGGTGTTGTTTTGTGTTCATAGGTAGGTTATATAGATAGTCTGACAAACTAATTAATTACAAATACATTTATTATTAATAAAATACAGTATAAGATCAGAATCACCTTTATTCACCAAGGTAGTTTACATGCACTAGGAATTTTACTTGGTGTTCTTCATGCAGCTCAGTACAATAACTAAACGCAATACAATACAGTGTGCAAACATCAGTAGATACAAGATGTACAAAGTGGAGTGGTGGGTGATGGGGGGAGAGGGGCAGACTGAGCGTGCAGGCGTCCTCTTCAGACATATCTAATGTTGCTTCCATATAGCCGCCTCTTCCTCAGTTTGAAGAACACTAGCTCTGGCCTTGTGCAGCTGCAAAACACAGGGGAAACAAATGACACCACTGAAAACATCAAATGGGGAAAAAGTCTAAGAACTACTGGGGAATTATTATGTTTTGACTTGCTCTCCTCTTCCTATGCCTCATGCGAGCAGTGATCCTGCCCTCCTTTCTTCTCTAGATTCTCTTCTTGGTTCATCCTGTAACTCTTTCGAATAGTCTCATAATAGGTCTTGCAGGATGCTAGAGAGAGAATAAAGTGTTTATTACTAAATGCAGCCTATACAGTAGAAACAGTACATTGTTTTAAATGTAGGATGTCCTCCTTAACAAGGATAGGCCTAACTATCTGGACATTGTGACCTTTTACAACTTCAGGATATACATCTGGAATAGCCATCGACACGTCATTCAAAAGAGTGTTGTTACCCCCTGGTTGTGTGGGGAAGATACACTATGGAGAAGAAAGGAAGATCAATTAAAAGTTCATTTAGAATTCCAGGTGCTGTTATGAAATAATGGTGATGATATGAGCCTACCAACAAAACACGTTTGCTTAGCTTGTGTGTGGATCATATCTGTGCCTGTTGTTTTCAGTATTATGCATTCTCAGCACAGCTTCCTGTAGCAGATCTCCCTCCTACATGCCACTTAAAGTGGCTTTTCCTGGGCTCCTCCGATGACCAGGACACAGGTAGTTGTTGCGGAAAACCGGTTTATTGTCAAGATGGATTTTTTTTTTTACAAGCAGAGCAGGTGGTAGCTGCTGACGTGTGTGGTGATGCTGGGTTATCCTGTAGGCCTTGATTATTGGATGCACCACAGGTGTGCAGCCTCACCCAGCCCCAGAGTCTCATCAGCCACTGGGGCCAGGTGAGGCTGCTTAAACCAGACACCACACACACTCCACACTTCCTGTTAAAAGTCAAATTAGTACAATGGTTCAATTCAACCACATTAAAGGCTGTTACATACTCCGCAAGAACAGAGAACTTAGTTCTCTCTCCCAGGGCTGCGAGAAGTTCGTTCTGGCCAGGAGGTTCTCATCCTTCACGAGAACCTCACGTGCAGAACTCCTGGGAAGTCCTCCCACATCGGCGCCGACTCAAGCACTTTTAACCACGCCCATGTCTAATTGACCAATCACACAATAGTTCTCAGACACAACACGAGAAAAAAGTTCGGCCCGGATGATGTGTTGAGAACAAGCTGCGAGAACTCCTGAACCAGGGCTGCGAGAACAAAGTAGAGAGAACAAACAGAGTATGTATCAGCCTTAAGGGATAAAGCAGATCGTGGAATGATGTGTTTGCAGAAATGCGAATGTGCGTCATACAAAAACCAGCTGGCTAAAGAAATAAACTACCAAAACAGTTATTTCTTACCTCTTGCGCCTCTTTGAGCTCCCTGACGTCTGACTCCATCCTGTTCAACCTGTTAACACCTACTTCCCTGAACTACTAATGGGGGAGGGAGAGGGGAAGGGGAGTAGGCTCCAGTACCCTGCCCCACCCAGACCATTGACTGTTATTAGCATTTGAAAGGCCAAGCCATCAGCTAACGACTGGTCAGGTGGATTCAACCTCGAACAGCTGTATTCGGACATTTGCGCTTGTTACTCTTATTTATTCTTATTTGTCATACTTGACAAGAGCAATCGACAGAAATTCAGAGACCTCTAATAACCATGGCTAAATGTTGAGAAATCTCCAAAAGTGCATTCGGTGCAGGCGAACAAGTTAGGAAAAATAGTTGTATTTTACAGTCCACCCCCTTTCTTGCCTTGTCTAGCAGAAAATAAGAAGCTATAGTCTGGGGGAGAAGCCTCAATAAGTGTCGCTGAGGCGGTGGACGAGAGCCAACATTCAGTAAGAAATAGAAAATGTAGACCATACTGGGAAATAAAATCTAACCAATATAAAAACTAGAGAGCGATCTAATGTTCAATAATGCAAACTTCAAATCATCTGAAGAGGACATGGAAGGTGCAGTATCAAGCTTCTTCAAGCTGATTTGCACTACGTTTTTTTATGGTAAATGAGGTTTTGCAAAATAGGTTTTGCATACTGTATTATAACATTTGTGTGGTCTGTTTGTCAAGCCCACCCTCCTGTCTCTGTTTGTGTTTGTGTGTGTGTTTCCCTGTTTTGAGTTTTTGTTGTCATTCCCCACCAATCCACCAGATGCCCTCAGACTTATCCAGATCTTGCCACTCCCATCTGCCTGCAATCACTTCATTCCCCTCACCTGAGCTTCCTCTTGATCTCCCCACCTGCACCTCATTCCCTCATCAGACTCTGTTATACATTCAAGTTCACTTCCTTTGTCGGATTGTTGTGTAGTGTTAGGTGTATATTTGTCATGGTTTTGTCATGTCCTTATCATGTGTAGTTGTCGTGCGCTTTTGGTCGTTACTTTTGAGTTTCTGTTTTTTTGTTGGACTCCCATGCCTGTGAGCTTTTGCCTGTGAGCTTTTGTTTTGTGCAATGTAAACCTTTTGGCACTATCCCAGCTTGCCTCTTTCATCTGCATTTGGGTCCTATATCTTGTGTTCCTGCTGCCCTGCCAGCACCCACCGGGACAGAACCCTGACACTATTATTGATTATAACTGGGATGATGGAGAGGCTCTCTGGATTGTCACAAGAATGATTTAGGAGAGAAGAGCAATTAGTTACCGGTGTGTAGTCCAGCGCTGTTGTGGAGCGAGTGGTCAGTCAGTGACGTGAGGCTGTAGTAATGTAGTAAAAAATGTTTGTGTGTAGTTTGTGTGCACTTGTGCCATGGAAGCTGGGGTGGATACCATCTCTGCTGAAAAAGGAAGCTTGTTCCCCAAAAAGATTAAAATTGTCAATAAAGAAACAGATTGTGTGATCGTCTGACTGCAGCCATGTGGGATAGGGCCTGAGATGAAGCCAGACTTTCCAGTTGAGTTTGTTAAAAAGATTAAAATCCTGTTTTAAAACTTCAGACTGCTGCTTGGTGGTGTCGTTTGTGCCAACATGGATAATAACATTGTGAACATATGGGTGTTTACTGAGAAGACACAGGATCTGCTGCATAACGTCTAGAATTGTAGCACCTGGTAGGCAGTGGGTCACTGCAGTTTTTGATTGAACGACAATCGCCAATGATCAAAGATGTAGGAGTCTGCAGTGGGGGCTTGCAGAGAGAAGACGTGGTCACAGCCCGGGGAGCGACGTGTCCACCAGCTGGTTCTGAGGGAATGACAACCTGCTTCGATCAGTGGCCGGAGGGATTGCCCGAGCCGCCAGGTGGTGGCTGCGAGGACAAGGTGGGATGGAAGTCCAGCTCGTCCAGGGTGATGTACAGGTTTGTACAGGCAAAAGTTCACAGGGAGGAGAAGGATGCTGCGGAGACTTCTTTCCTCTGTTATTCCTACACACTGTAGATCAGGGCATCTCGCTAGGAGTGGAGCTAGCCTGTTTCTTTGGTTTAGCTCCTTGCTATAGCTAGAGGTGCTCAGCGTGGGATTGGGCAACCGGAATAGTGGAGTCCAGCTCGGGGGCGATAGCAGCGGCGCCCACTGTAACTAT
>OMKN01081128.1:7276-17749 GCA_900302345.1 Melanonus zugmayeri
AGCCACGGTATGAGCGTCGAGCCTCTCTCTACCCCGTTAACCGTAAATGCTCTGGATGGCAAGTTTTTAGCTCGGATTACTCACCGTTCGGGACCTCTCCTCTCTAGCCTCTCTTCGGGCTATAACCCTCAATCGAATGGACAGACAGAGCGAGCTAATCAAGACCTGGAGGCAGCTCTCCACTGCATCACCACTCGCCATCCCTCCTCCTGGAGTGTCCAGCTGCCATGGGTTGAATACTCCCACAACTCCCTCACCAGCTCCGCCACAGGTATGTCTCCATTCGAAGTGTCTTTGGGCTACCAACCTCCTCTGTTCCCAGCCCAGGAGGAGGAAGTGGCGGTCCCGTCCATTCCATGTTCCATGTGTCCCTGCTCAAACCTGTCTCGTCCTGCCCACTGTGTCCTCCAGCCGAAACCCCTCCACCTCCCCGGATCATACACGGTCAGCAAGATCATGGACATCCGCTGCCGTGGGCGGGGTTTCCAGTACTTGGTCGACTGGGAGGGGTACGGCCCGGAGGAACGCAGTTAGGTTTCCCGCAGTAACATCCTGGACCCCTCTCTCATCAGGGACTTCCACCGGGCGCATCCCAACAAGCCCGGTGGGACGTCCGGAGGCGCCCGTTGGGGGGGGTACTGTGTTTTTACCCTATGTTTTTCCCTACCCTTTCTGTTCTAGGTTCCATTTCTGTTTTGTGTTGTGTGTGTGGGCGTGGCCTTGGCTCCCGGCCTGCCTCCGCTACACACCTGCTTCTCATCACCATCAACAGCCAGCAGTATATCTACCCCGGTTTTCCAGTCATGCTTCGCCAGATTATTCCGCCATATCCGTTGGTAAAAGTTATCTCGGCCTAGTTAGAGTTTATTCCTTGATCCTGCGATCCTGTATCCTCGATAGTGTTTATGTGTTGTGTTTCCCGTGTGTTACGTTTTGTTTCCGTCCGTAGTGTTCCCCTGTACGCCTCTCTCCTCGTGTTGTCCTTCCCGACGTACCTACAGCACCTTTTACGTGTACCGTTATACTATACACCTCCAGCATATAGTATAACATTGTTATTGATTTTCCCCACCACCACAGGAGTGCGGCCTGCTCAGGACGGGCAGCATCCTGCTTGCGGACAACGTCATCTATCCCGGGGCACCCGAGTACCTGGAGTATGTGCGTGGCAGCCCGCGCTATGAGAGCAAGTACTTCGGGGCCCACCTGGAGTATACCAAAATACAGGACGGTCTGGAGAAGTCCGTCTTCCTGGGGTAGCTGAACCCCCCCCCCCCCACACACACACACACACTGCCATGATTGTTTTCTCATAAAGATTACAACTAATCGTGAAGTCCGACTTCACTGTGAAAGCTTGTGTAATACCACACACTGGGTCAAACATTTCTGATTTTGTAGCATTTTGTTAATTCCGTTGCTGACTATAAAGATGTTTATAAAAAAAAAAGTTTGCTTGGTTGTCTTTCATAGTTGTATCATTATTTTCAGTTTGGAGTTGGTTACCAGAATATTAGAGTCAATAATATATGATACATATTCTAGAAGAATATGTTCTTCCAGCCTCGTGAGAGCATCCTGATGTTGCCCAGTTCACATTCTGTAACATCTGGATGGTCTCACCAGGCTGATGTTCTTCAGCAATCTAACTCTGGTCCTTGCTATAATATAGGATGTTTTAATGCTGTTTCACATCCACAATGGATGGCATCTCATGTTGAAATAGTTTGTCTTAGTACACTAGGGGGCAGGAGTGAACCTTTTCACAAATTCAAACTCGAATATGAATGAATGTTTTATAATCTTGTATAAGAAAAAAAGAATACAATAAACTTTTTTTTTGTTTTGATGCAAAAATAATTCCTAGTGGTGTGTAATAATATATACATAGAAAAATATGAAATTATAATTCACATATTTTTTGTTTTTTGTTAGTTTACAAATTAAATCCAGTCATTGAACACATTTGTAAGTGTATGATCTATGTGTTACTTTAAAAAATCTAACAGATTAAATCACATCATACATTTAAAATATGAATGAACCTCTTTGGTTTTTATTCTTTCCCATTACACTTTTTTGTTTGTAATTATGAACAGGTGTACATACTATACGTTTGTGTGTGTGTATCTGTGTGTGTGGGTGTCGCGCGCACGTGTTTATATATCTGTGTGTGTTTATGCCATGTGCATTCTGTGTCATTATGAATCAAATCACTGCATGAATCTAATCCCTCAAAGAGACAGAGCTCCATCATGGATAGGGGAGGGCGTGGGGGGGGTTATCATCCAGCTGTATAAAAATATGGGCTAGTCCACCTAAGGCTTTCTTCTCAGATGCAAGCATGATAATCCCAATCTGTGACCATTAGTACAGCGAGATAACATAGCGAGAAAAGGTTTCAACAGAGAGAGCGAGTGAGGGGGTCATCCGAGCAAAGGGAGAGAGAAAGAGATGGTGGGGGAGAGAGAGAGAAAGAGAGATGGTGGGGGAGAGAGAGAGAGAGAGAGAGAGAGAGAGAGAGAGATAGCCTAGGACAGAGGTGCAAGCCCACACGGAGAGGAGGGAGAGAGGGCTTTTAAGGGATTTGGCTGTGTAGACCATCACTGTCGTAATGCTTTTTTTCTCCTCCTTCTCCTCTCCGCTTCTGTCATGATGCCCTAAAGCCTCGAAAGTCAACGTCGTTTTTTATCTTCATCTTTTTTTTTAATCAATCAAACACCTTCTTTTTGTTTTTTTTCTTTCTCGTATGCCTTCGCAGCCTCAGCAGCAGCAGCATCATTTGGGACTGCTCTAATTCGTTTTGAGTGACAACAACGCAGCACTTTCTGACATGATAGAGGATTTACTTTTTGAGAGAGGAGCGCGTTGCCTCTAAATATCGTCGGATATCATCGGACCATGGTGGCTATTTGCCCTTCCAGGACTGTGATGTGATGGATGCAATCAAGAGTGGTCAATGAGGAATGGACAGGTGAGCAGAAACCTAACCTCTGTAATCTATGCTTTTCAAAGTTTCACATGACTTGAGGAAGATGCAGGGAAAACAGAAAATTCCAAGTTCTACCTCTCTGTCTCACTCACGCACGCACACACACACACATCAAATATCACACATTTGAACATGAAATTGTGGTAAATCTTGTAAGACACTGCCACAGGTCATGATAAAGACTACTGCATAAGAATAACTGCATTACATGAAGTAGTTGTTTTCTATGTGGGTAGGATGAAGTCATTGTTAAGATCCAGTGGTGGGTAGTAGGGGGAGAGTGAGAAGAAAGAGAAGGGTAGGTGAGGAAGTGAGGGGTAGAGAGGAAGAGATGGAGAGAGACTGGGAGATTGTTCATATCTCAATTATTTGTTTGATTAGCCTACCTGCTACTTCATTAAAAAAAAGGTTTTTATCAACAAGTGTTATTTTTTCATTATTTTCCACTGGCCCACACAGCCTAAATATTAAAATGGAAAGTAACTTGTAAGTTGAATCATTTATTAACAAGGTACTCTTTTACTTGAGGTTTCTCAAATGGTAATTCTCACTTTTACTTCATTTTCTATGGGAGTAATTGTACTTGTATAGATTTTCAGTACTCTACCACCACTTTTAAGATCTCATCCTCTCTTTATCATCTGCATTAACACACATGATGGCACATTTCTAGGACTCACTCAGCTCTCTGTCATTTGTCCTCAGGGATCGCAGGTAGAGGCAGAAGCCTGCTGTGATTGGTTCCTTCGGCGGCCGTCGCCATGACGCCACAGGAACTCTCCTCGTCCCCACCGAGATGCCGGCGTCTTGCCGCCACGCCGGCGCTCGGGTTCCACGCCAGGGCGTCCCCTCCGCGTTTCTTCTCCTGGCTGCTGCTGCTGGTGGGCCTGCCCGGGGTCTCACGGGCACAGCAGGGCATCCAGCCACACTCCATCAAGATCGAGGGGGACATCACCCTGGGGGGGCTGTTCCCCGTGCACTCCCGGGGCCCCGCGGGCGTGCCCTGCGGGGAGATCAAGAGGGAGAAGGGCATCCACCGCATGGAGGCCATGCTGTACGCCCTGGACCAGATCAACAGCGACCCCGACCTGCTGCCCAACATCACGCTGGGGGCGCGCATCCTGGACACCTGCGCCCGCGACACCTACGCCCTGGAGCAATCTCTCACCTTTGTGCAGGCGCTCATCCAGAAGGACAATTCGGACGTGCGCTGCTCCAACGGCGAGCCGCCCATCATACCCCAGCCGGAGCGCGTGGTGGGGGTGATCGGAGCATCTGGCAGCTCCGTGTCTATCATGGTGGCCAATGTCCTGCGGCTGTTCTCGGTGAGAAGTCCTTGTAGAGCCACTTTCTTTGCACTGGCTTTGATTATGTGACACAGCACGCATCAGAATATGACATCACATCACATCACCTTACAGCTTGGAATACATTATAATATACCACCGTACAGCATGAAATACATTATAACATGGCCGTTTGTAGTTTGACATACATTATCACCTTTTAGATTTACATACTTTGGTAACATACCACCTTACAACATGGAATATATATAACATACAACCTTGCAGGATGATATACATCATAACATACAACCTGACAGACTGCATGTACTTGCATTACAACATATCCCCTTACAGTATAATACACACAATATCGCTTTTCAACCCGAGCAGAGCAGTCTGGTCTCTAGGGTGTCAGCTGACTCCTAGCTGATAGGTGCCTGGTTCAAACCGCTCTACATCTGCATCCACTCTCCTCCATATTCACTATGTGTTGCTCCAGAGCCAACCGTCTCCTAAATGACAAAATTGTAATTGTAAACATAAAGTATAGAATACCGCTTTACCAATCCACGGTGTAAAGGTTAATTCTATCAGATCGTTTCACAATCTATTTTGCTGTACATTTTACAAAGACAAATCACACTCATTAGTGGGAAAACAATAATTCACATTTACATTTGGTCATTTAGCAGACGCTTTTATCCAAAGTGACTGGAAGTCGCTTTTGGAAAAAAGACTGAAGACAATCAATACTATACTGAACATAATAAATATTGGAGCAGCTGCAAATGTACTGCACGATTGCCCAGAACCACCAGATATGAGTGCAGGATAGCGGCATGATGAGAGTCCGTCATGGGTTAGTAAAAGCATCATAAAAGTACGATATGTTCAACAATAATGCTACAATTAAACAAACATTCAAATCCATTATTACGGTATTCCTGGAAAAGATCTTCAGGTGCTTTTTGAAGGTTGAGAAGGTTATCACAGTGTATCTGTAGGACACACAAGGTGCTTGCTGTCCACATGCATGTCATGTGGAAAGCAAGCATGCAGGCCATAGGTCATACCGTTGGTGTCCCGATAGAGAAATTGATTCGATGAATTGCTCTTTAGTCTACTTTACAGTCTACATCGGACACCGCACTTGAGTTGGACACGAGTCCTGCGGTCATGGCGCCCACTGAAACATGATCCGTATCATTGTGTTAAATATGCGGCTGAAACCCTTTC
Organism: Melanonus zugmayeri; assembly: GCA_900302345.1. Taxonomy (NCBI): domain Eukaryota; kingdom Metazoa; phylum Chordata; class Actinopteri; order Gadiformes; family Melanonidae; genus Melanonus; species Melanonus zugmayeri. Next base: position 12,794 of record OMKN01081128.1, read on the forward strand.
TTTCATTCTTTTTAATAGCTGATTGACCCGTGGTGATTGATTACATTACTCATCGTAGAGATGGGAGACTGTGGAGTGTGTGGAAATCCCACATTATGTTCCAAAAGAAACCCTAGAAAGACATTTCCTCCTGTCCGGACGGGAGGAATCCCCTTGTTGGGGTATGGGTTGAATGCTAAGGAGTCATCCTGTGTACGGGGCAGATGTTAACTACAGAATTACTGATCCCACCCTCCATTAAGCCCCTCTCAGCAGCTCAGCACACCGTGGCTCAAAATAGAGCATCGGCTCCCAGGATATGTGGAACTTGTGAACTGGGTCGATGCGGTGCAGATTTATCTAAATGGCGGCTAAGGTCATGTGTTGTACGTAGGAATGTACGTATGGGAAGAAGAGCGTCTCTTAAATGACTTCACCGTCATGGCATTACTCTCAGTGAGTGATGCCATACAAGACTAGTGGATTCAAACTGACCAACGGTTACAAAATGGGCCTTCTCCAAAGATCATTTCAGAGAAGTGAATACATATTCTTGATCCATTCACGGATGAGTCTCACCGTTGTTGGAAATCCAGTCCAGATTTTAATTTCCAAACTGCTTCATGACATCCAAATAAGGATTTGCAGATTCACTTGACTGAAGACCTAAAGTCGTTGATTCTATAATATGGGGGAGGAAATTGTGAAAAAGTGGTTAATGGAACTAATAGCGCCACATCTACACCATTATTATATTTTAATAGTCTGAATCCTAGGAAATATTTGAGACTTCACCGACGGCCTCAAATATCACAAATAACAGAAAATGATGAATGACGTATAATGTTGACCCCCCCAGGTGACTCCTTTGGACGTTACGACTTGTCAGTTACAACACGTACGTACGTACGCATAATGGTGGCACCTGACATTTCAGGCCACTGAAATCACCATTACTCTGGCAAAATAGTCCATTGTGATGCGGTATGAAAATCGCAAGCCGTGACCTTTTCATCCAGAGTCTGCCCAGAAGATCCTATGGTCCATAATGTGTGGGCCGGTCCATATATTGAGCTTGATAGGCTGAGCAACTAACTTAAGCCCTCCACGTGGGCCACCAGAATTAAATATATTGTATGGCTTACAGCTGAGGAATACTAGCCTTTTCTACTCTCTTGATCTCTGTCTCTCTCTCCCTCTGTGCTTAACGTAATTTGACTAAAACCCCTTTAATCCTTCCAGATAATCTGTGAAATGGTTCTCTCCTTCCTCTCTTCGCAACCCCTTGTGTCTACCCCCCCCCCCCCCCCAGAAGAACGAGTGTTTAAACAGCAGCTCAGTCAACCTGAAGGGGGGGGAGGGGGCTAGGTCACCGCAGGTCCACTGCAGTCAGCATCAATGGTGTCATTAAGGCAGTAGCGCACACTGCTAAATTCATCTTATCATACCGTTTTATTTATTTATTATTTTTTTTTTTATCAAACAAATGCTTTTCCAGTGGTAGGTCTGTATGTCCTGGTGACGGTATATAATGGTATCCACAGTGGTAGGGCTGTATGTATGTCCTGGTGACGGTATATAATGGTATCCACAGCGGCAGCAGCACAAACCACCGGTGGATGGATCATCTACTCTACCAAGTTGTGGAGGATTAAGGGCTAGCGTCATCAGGGACCAGCGTTCTCTCTAATAGGGACATTTTGAGTGAATTAATTTTTGGCAATTTGTCATCTCATGGTATTAGCCTCTCTTTCCAGCATTGTTGCGTTTTGTCTAGACAATGGGCCGACTAAGTGGTCTATTTTTGAAACCTGGTGCGCCAACCCCAATAACACTTCATGGAGTCATTCGGTGAAGTAACCATCCGCCCTCTCACCCCTCCACCCGGCCTCCATGTCTTGTCCTAGTGATGCCCTCTCCTGTGATTCCTCTACTGTTTGATCCACTTCTGACAACCATGTTAAGTTGTCTGTGAAGTAGAGAGACGCCGTGATGGGAGCAGATTCCATTCATTCACTTGTCTCTTCGCTTCACATGCGCTGCATCATCCACTGCGCCCCTATGCGTGTTGTCTGTACCTACTCCTGGGGTTCGTCTGTCTTCACATCTCTCCTCCGCCAGATCCCACAGATCAGCTATGCATCCACCGCCCCGGAGCTCAGCGACAACAGCCGCTACGAGTTCTTCTCCAGGGTGGTGCCTCCGGACTCCTACCAGGCCCAGGCCATGGTGGACATCGTCAAGGCGATGGGCTGGAACTACGTCTCCACCCTGGCCTCCGAGGGCAACTACGGAGAGAGCGGCGTTGACGCCTTTGTGCAGATATCCAGAGAAGCGGGTGAGTGTGTCATCGACGACGTCATCATCATCATCATCATCATCCTCCTCATTGTCGTCATCATCATCATCATTGGCATTAAAATGTGCATTCATAATGATTCAAGATGGGTTTTGTTTGATTTGTCTATTTGTCAAGGCCCCGGCCTGGCCTTTTGTCTGTATACCGACACAGATGTTTTAAAAAAAAGTTAAAGGTCTTGTTACCATGTGATCAATACTTTGTGTGTGTGTGTGTGTGTGTTTGTGCGTGTCTGCGCGTGTTTGTGTGTGTGTGTGTCAAACAGGGGGACTATGCATTGCCCAGTCGATAAAGATTCCCAGAGAGCCCAAACTTGGTGAATTTGATAAACTCATCAAGAGGCTGATGGAGACGTCAAACGCACGTGGGGTCATTATCTTCGCTAATGAGGATGACATCAAGTGAGTGAGATTCCGAGAGGCAATCATAATAATGATATGCAATTGCCAAATGAGCACTGATGTTTTACCATTAGATGGAGTAACACTTTCACTGGAGCAGTGTTTGTGTAGTTGCATAACATACATAACATCGTAAACTCACAAAACCATCTTAGCAAATAGGAGTAGGAGGTTATACTCATGCTTGAAGTGTATTTATACTTCACTCTTGTTCCAGGCGGGTGTTGGAGGCGGCCAAAAAGGCCAACCTCACAGGTCACTTCGTGTTTGTGGGCTCAGACAGCTGGGGGGCCAAGAACTCCCCGATCCAGGACCTGGAGGAGGTGGCGGAGGGGGCGGTCACCATCCTGCCCAAGAGAGCCTCCATCGATGGTAGGAGGAGAAGATGGAGAGGGAACAGAGTTGGAGTAGTAGCACCTGATTACTGACCATGGTCTAGATGGAGACAATAAAGGAGTACGATCAATATGGCATCTGGTGGAGAGATGATCTGTGACATGTTTTTAATTCCAATTCACTTTATTGTCATTTCACTGAGTACTTTCATACACAGAGGGAAACGAAATACTGTTTCTCACCAGCTCCTATCAGTGCATTTAAAAGGACAGTAATACATATTTAAAAATAATCATAATGCACAATTCTGATGAAAAAAAATTGGATGAATCTATGAATCATGATGTTAAATCCCATCCCTGCTTTTAAACAGTTATTATCAACATCAATGTAAGATCTTTTAAAATCCTGGTAATTGTGGTGCAAATAAAAAAACAACTGCGCAGGATACCCCTACTTCATCGCTCTGACCTACCGTATTCCCTCTCCATGGTCTTCATCATTCCAGGCTTCGACACGTACTTCACTTCGAGATCTCTGGAGAACAACAGAAGAAACATCTGGTTTGCAGAGTTCTGGGAGGACGACTTCAAGTGCAAACTGACCCGGCCTGGCGTCAAGTACGACTCTGCTCGGAGGAAATGTACAGGTGGGTACCGCTTTGGCTGGTTTAAAATCTAGTCTTGTAAAACTGTCTCTAATATGTGTAGAGCTATCTTTGGGGATGGGGACCTTTGAATACAAGTCACGAGTTAAACTTTACTTTTCAGCACACAGCACGTCCAGCTGTCCATTCTACTCTCACTCTCATTCCCCCTAGACTCCACTAGTCAATTCCAAATCAAAACGCACAAGGGAAAAATAAGCCATCCATAATCATATATAAAAAAACTATATCAAACACCGAATCCACTTTTCATATCTTACAGTAGTCATCCATTCACCTTACTTACACACACAACAGGATTCCAGTTAGCCCAGTGAGTAGACAGATACATTTCTTTATTGCGGACTCGGAGGAGGTCCACAGCAGATGGCTACAGGCGTACAGCCAATGAAACATAAATACTATATTTACTACAGACGGATACTTATCCTCCTCCTGTTGTGTCTCCAGGTGAGGAGAGGATCAGCAGGGAGTCCCATTACGAGCAGGAAGGGAAGGTGCAGTTTGTGATCGACGCGGTGTACGCCATGGCGCACGCCATACACAGCATGCACATCGACCTCTGCCCTGGCTACATGGGCATCTGCGACAAGATGGACCCCGTGGAGGGACGGATGCTCCTCCAGTATATCCGCTCCGTCAACTTCAACGGTGAGAAGACCGGCCGAGAAGACCTGTGGACGCTTTGTTTTGCTTTCCATTCATGAGCTGCAATGTTTTCCATTGAGAGATGATTTCATTTTTTTTCTTCTTGAAAACTGTGATGAAAAAAGGATCTAATGGAACATTTTCGGTGCTGGAGAAACCACACTAACATGTTTTCTTTCTTCTTTTCGGGAGTGGCATGTCAGTTTGAACACGGCACTCTGCCCCAGCCTTTAGAATCTCTCTGCTAATGTACCTCGCCACGCTACATACCGCATCCTTTAAATGCACCCGCGGGTCCCCCAGGGCCACATCCCGCTCTCTCGTACACAACACTCTTCTTTTCATCGTCTTTCATATGAAAAAAAAACAACAAGCCGCTGTCCGGGAATGAAAGAAGCTTTCTATGAAAGCACCTCCCATTTACTTTCTTCCTCTTGCGGGCTGACCTTGGCTTGTATGGGTGGCTTTTCAGATTTAATGCCAGCGGGAGAAACATTCAATCACGTTAGGGCAACAGACCAGAGAGGGAAGTGGAAGAATGTATGCGCTCGCTAAAGAGCACCTTG
>OMKN01081138.1:1674-20097 GCA_900302345.1 Melanonus zugmayeri
CTAATCAGAGCTGGCATGCTAACCTCGTGGTGGTCTTCGTCTTTTTTTGCATCTTCTTTTTTAGATTGTCTGACTTTAGATGCCATAGTAAAATGATAATGATAATGAAAATAATTGATTCTGTTAGTTTTGAGAAAGTTAGATCAAGTTTGGGTTAATAGAAAAGGTATTAATGGAAAAGTTACGGGAGAGCATTTCATCTGCGACTACTCCATACCACTCTCCACCGGAAGTCGATATTGTCCTTCTAATGAATGTGTCTTCCTTAATTTTTCGATTAGTTATTTCATTATGGGGCGACAGTGGTTCATGAGGTAGAGTGGGTTGTCTGGCAACCGGAAAGTTGCTGGTTCAATGGGCACGGACCGCCCCGTTTAGCGTTTGCTTACGGCATGCCGAAACTAGCCTACAGCTAAACTACCGATAGGCCTAGGCCCCAACTAAACACAAGGCCACAAAACAGTGACACACACACACGCACTTTTTTTCTAAAGCTAATCTAAAACGCACAGGCACTCGCTAACACACACACACGCTATTCTATTCTATTCTAATACTAAATCGCTAAATCACTAATCGCTACGCTCTGCTACTACTCTCTGCTACTACTCTCTGCTACTAAACTTCTCTGGGAGGAGATGAAAGGAAAGGATCGCGCTTTTATCGCTGGCGCCGCACACCTTACGTGTAGATTTTTAAGGTGGCGCCGTGTGATCCCTTGAAGCGATTCATGCTCACAGGCTGGCTACGACCTTAAATTATGGAATTATGGAATAATATTAATTATGATTTTAGGACGAGAAATCACGTTCGCGGCAATCCTTGTTACGTGTTTTTAGGACGTTAGGTCTCGTTTCCGGCACTTAACGTGTTAAATGGCAGACACCGGTCCGTTGGTGTCTGCCATTTAACATAGGTCCCGCACACAAAATATAAAATCGCACACAAAATATGGAACAGAATATTGTATCTAAAATGTATGTAAAAATTTTAATATCGTATCCTGAGGTCCCTGCCGATTCCTGTCCTATAATATGGTAATGTCCAATCAGTTTATTCCTCCACAGCCACCTTCACTTTCTCTCTTGGCTCATCATAACACCACGCACACACAATGTAGTCGTGTGATGTTCTAGTACCAGCATGTGATGGAGGTTTTGTTGTTGCCTGCTCAGGTTGAGGCGCTGCTGGGAAACCTACTGAGGTTACGCTCTGAGGACCACAGCATCAAGTGTCTGGTAGTCTCTCAGTTCACACGCTTCCTCAGCATCCTGGAGACCCCGCTCAGGTAACTCACGCACGCACGCACGCATATCATACACACACGTGCACTAACACATATCGCATAACACACACTTGCACACATGTAGCTAACACAAGCTACACATTAGTTAATTACTTTCCTCAGGTGTAGAATGTCCAATGAGACATCATGACAGCAACACACTAGAGCCTAACTGCATTGTTATTCTGTTGTAAAGAAATCAGATACACCAGTAGCTTCTTTCTCCCACCGTCTCCCTCTCCAGAGAACAGGGCTTCAGTTTTGTACGCCTGGATGGGACCCTGAGCCAGAAGAGGCGGGCTCAGGTGATCCAGGAGTTCCAGAGCTCTGCCCCTGACAGCCCCGTCATCATGCTGCTGTCACTCAAAGCTGGAGGGGTGGGGCTTAACCTAACGGCCGCCTCCCACGTCTTTCTAATGGAACCGGTGAGTGCGGATGTAAAGATGTGAGGCGGACCAGCTCCCGCGGGAAGGGGTTCTGTTCTGTTGACGGGCACATTCCCAAATGTATGAAGCTGAAGTGGCCGCTTTAGGCCGATTCTCTAGCTTACTAAGTCATTGGAACAGTGGGGGTACAATGGTGACCGAGGAGGTACATCTGGAGATTTGGGAAGCAAGGCTGCGTGGAGTCGATATAGAACGACTATTGGAATGCACCCTATACTTAGTACTTATACTGAGTTCTCCATAGTATACCGCATACAAACTATGTGCATTTTTGTTGATGTTAGGCATGGAATCCTGCAGCTGAAGAGCAGTGCATTGATCGCTGCCACCGCCTGGGCCAGACGCGGAACGTTTTTGTCACCAAGGTGAGTAAACGTACTTCTTAATTGTTACTGTTAACACTCTTATCCAAAGCAACTTGCAGTGAATTCAGATACAGGTTGTTAAGGAGCAGGTAGGGGTTAGACATCTTGTTCAAGGATGCCTACGGGTAGGCTGTGGAGTGTGGACATTTGGGATCGAACGCAGTGCCTTACCTTTTTGTAGTTCATTGTCAAGGATTCTTCTGTCTGGTTGTTCATTGTGAAGGATTCCTTTACTTCTGTCTGGTTGTAGTTCATAGTGAAGGACTCGGTAGAGGAGAACATGGTCAAGATCCAGAGGAGGAAGCAGGACCTGGTGGAGAAGGCCTTCGGCTCCAAAAACACCGACAGGAAAATGTCTCGCATTGATGATATCAGAGTCCTGATGGAACTGTAGGCAGTTGACGGAGCCAATGAACCACAGTTATGTTGTTATTGTTTCTCAACGGTTGTTGCTTAAACTGTTTTGTTTGCAGTGTCTTATTTGAAGTTTAGCTGCTGTTATTTTATTTGTGCAATAGTATTTCTTTAACATTACGTTTCACATGGCTGTTCTGCCATTGTTATTATTCAAAGGTGTATTGTACGTCACCAGCGGACTTTCATGTCGTTTTTTTTCTTTCACATTTGTGTAAACCTGTGTTCATAAGCCATATAAAATGTTTGGTTATATGTTTTGTATGTTGATGGACCAGAAGTCAGTCATATTTGTATAGCCCTTAATCACAGTTATAGTCTCAAAGGGCTTCACAAGCCAAATAGTTTGACACCCCCTAACCCTAGCCCCCCATAGGCAATTTTAGAATTGGAAGAAATCTTGAGAAGGAACGCAGAGTGGGAGATCCCGCCTTCTAGGGATGGTTAGGAGTGCAATGGGTGCCATAACTGACATACATGGTAACGATATGAAAGTGTGGATGAGCGTCTCTGCATCGGCCGCGGATAGCATTGGTCTGATTCTAGCAATGTTCCTAAGGTGAAAGAAAGCAGTTCTAGTAGTTCTCTTTATATGTAGATCCAGGGAAAGCGTTGGGTCAAGAAAGACACCAAGACTTCTGACGTAGTAGCTTTGGGTGATAGCAGAGCCGTCAAAACATAGTGTGACGTCTTCAAATTGTGGTTGTTTATGCTTCGGGACGATTATCATCTCCATTTTCCCTGTGTTTGGCTGCAAGTAGTTTTGAGACATCCAGCTTTTAATTGCAGTCAGGCAGGATTCAACATTCTGGATCTGGGTGGAGTCGTTCGATTCAAGAGGAATGTAAAGTTGAGTGTCGTCAGCGTAGCAGTGAAAATCAATGCCGTAGCTGCGAATAATGTCACCAAGAGGAAGCATGTAGATTGCAAAGAGCAGTGGGCCAAGGACCGACCCTTGGGGTACACCAAAGCTTATGTTGCAGTGTTCCGACTTTGAGTCTTCGCATTGAACCTATTGCATTCTATTTGTGAGATAAGATCTAAACCAGAGAAGAGCTGATCCTTTGATGCCAACATAGTGTTCGAGGCGATCAAGAAGAATGCTATGATCGATTGTGTTGAAATCGGCACTGAGATCAAGCAACACCAGCAGGGAGCTTGCATTTCTGTCCATGGTAAGGAGCAGGTTGTTTACAACTCTGGTCACAGCAGTTTCAGTGGAGTAGAAAGTCCTAAACCCAGACTGAAAGGGTTCAAAAAGGTTGTTAGTCGTCAGATGATTGATGGTTAGCTATGATTCTTTCCAGTATTTTAGAAAGGAAAGGAAGGTTTGAGATGGGCCGATAGCTGCTGAGTTTGTGCGAAGAATTCAAGGAAGTTGTTTGCCGAGAGGGAGGAGCCCACTTTCTGAGGTTGTTTCTGCATCAAACTCTTTACAGTGTCAAATAGAAACTTAGGGTTGTTTTTGTTTAAGTTAATGACACTGGAGAAGTAGTTAATGTGGATTTGTAGCTGAGCAGGCTGTCGTGCCATGCAAGATGAAAGACTTTAAATTTAGTTTTGCGTTCTAGTTTTCTGCAGCTTCGTTTGAGGGAGCGAGTGTCTTCATTGAACCATGGTGCTGGTCTTTTTGTAGTTTTTAACAACAAGAGGAGCCGCAGAGTCGATGGCTGCAGATAAAGCAGTGTTGAAGTCAACAATGAGACTATCCACGGAGCCCCTATAAGAGAATGTGAGCAAGTGACAGGTAGGTAGAATAGGCACCTACTGACCCATAGCTATGGGACTGATAACCACTGATAACGTCCTTTCAATCAAGTGATAACATTTGAAGCGGGTGGGCACTGGGGGATTCCGAACAAAAATGTAGCTCATTGTTCCACATGTTTGAAATATGTGGTGTGTAATAAAATATATAATTTAGGTTATTTCATAACCTGGTTATTATAGTCTACCCCCATTCTATTCCTTCAAAACACCAAAAGCTCCTCAAAAGCGCCACGAGCGGTTAAATATACACATATCTAGGACGCTCTCTGTCCTTTAACTGAATCCGTTAAATATGCAATTCTGTTGCCATGAACTAAACTCTAACTTTCAACTAAATGAATGAGCCGTTCCTCGTCCGTTCTTCCAACGTGAGCGACAGGAAATAGAAACAGGGTGTCCGACTCAAAGCGTTGCGCTGCGTCGCTCTGGTCAGGACATCCAATAGAAAACAAATCAAAGTGCTTTGGTCGCTGATGCTCACATTGCATTCAGTCAGGACACGGTGGCTGTTTGTTGGTGACAATCCTAATTCTATTTTTTTTATTCAACAGGGCACAACGTTTTGCTATCTTATCAATGTTATGGGCTACTGTTAGGCCTAATGAAGAAAAAAAGAGTATTCTGCCTTCTGAAATATTTGATTTGATTTGAAATTATAGCAAAGTTGAAATATCCAAATTTGGGCCAGCCCAAGATGTATATCCCTACATTTAATTAGCTTCTTGTCTGAATATTTGACTAGGATTATCACCATTCAGTCTGAGTGCTTGTGTGTGTGTGTGTGGAGGGGGGTGGGGATGGGGGTGTGTATGTCAGTGTTTTCTGAAGGTAGTTAGACTTAGAAAACCCCTGTCTTACACTGATCAGACAGGAGATCACAAACCACAATTATAAGGCTTGACAGTGCTTGTTGCCATCTGGGCGCATACCTATTTGCGTCAAAGTAAAAGAAGCGTGTCAAATTCACACATGCATACATTAGCACACACACACACACACACACACACACACACACAAACATGAACATACATGTTTGCTTGCTGAGGGCACGAGCTGTCAGTGCAGAATGTGCCATCAGTGTAGCTTGGCATGTACACGGGATCACAGCAACACACCACAATGAATAACTCTTTTCTTCTTTTACTGGTAAGCACAACTCTTCTACTATTCTTAAACATTGCTTCCATATTGGTGGATCACATTATGTGGGTAGGTGGATCATTGTCGTGGTGATCTTTTGTATAGGATCCTTGACGGTTTGATAATTTTTTGAGAAAAACTAGAATGAAACATTAAAAAAAGTTATAGAAGGGGTTTTTGTCCATCATGTGTCTGTGAGACACCCCGCTATTTCCACGTTTGAGTGGTGTGCTGAAATATTCCTTTGATTTCTTAGATTTTTTATTTGCGCATGGTGTGCTTAAATATTTAATTTATTTAATGTGCGAGTGGTGTGCTGAAATATTTATTTGATTTATTTTGGTTGCGTAAGTTGCGTAGAAAAAATGTTACTAATTACTAGTTACTTAATTGTTACGAACGATGATGGCAAAAAAACGTTTTTATAAGTTACTAGTAGGCCTACCTAATCTTTTGCAATGGATTACAAGGTCGTCCTGACGATGGCAGAAGTCCTTGGTAACAACTCCACAGAGAACAAGCGGGAAAAACGAGTATGTGTAAAATAATTAAATAACTACAAATTACTTTTAAAAACATAACGTTTTACATTTGTAACAAAAATGTAAAATAACGTGACTTTGTGTCGTGGCCGATAGGATCTCTTGTTGCGCTCCAAGAGAAGGTGGGTTCTTTCCACTATTGAACTAGTAGAGGAAGACAAGGGACCATTTCCAAAGCCCACCACACAGGTAATGACAGACATTCATTGGTCACATTGTTTTTGGTTCATTATTGTTTTTTCTTCATTATTGATTTTTGTTGATTGCTGCAATACATTTGATTTGGTCAACATTGCTTTCATAATAAAACCTGTAATAGAGACATAGTAGACTGTAAGACTGTAATAGACTGGTGTGTGTGTGTGTCTCTCATCAGATGTTTAATGATAGAAGGAAAGCCAACCACATATTTCACATCACTGGTATGGGTGTGACCGAGGAACCTCTGGGGGTGTTCTCCATCGATGAGACCTCTGGAATGGTGTACGTCCACAAGACTATTGACAGAGAGCAATATTCCTATTTCCATGTAAGCAAACACACCGGAGCAGCTTATAAATTATGTGTGTGCAGGCAGAGCATTCCATAGATTACGAGCTACAGCTTGATCAAAAGCTTGATCACTGCAGGTTTTAAGGCAAGTGCATGGGACAGTTGTACATCAGAATGCATCATGGGATTTTTTTGATGGCGATACTCCACCATATTGAGAGGACTCAAAGAGAGTTGTAGTACTGTAAAATCCTAAATCAACGTAAACATAACCGTAACCCAGGCTAATGAATACTTTGTTTTGCGAAATCTCTTGCATGAAAAATGCTGTGGCAGTTTAATGACAACTCATGCTTTAGGCAAGATTTGAGAGTTGGAAACAGAACAGAAGAAAAATGCTCCCTCCCTAAGTTTCTCTGCCCTGAGAGGTGTTGCATTCAAACCCTCAAACCCTCAAAGGTGGCTGCGGTTTATTGTAGAGATGCAGAATTCATTGTTTGTAGAGCAGGTGGTACAGGCGGGGAGCGCCTAAAAAGCTATATTGTCTCATCGTCGACGTGCACATTGTCGTCGTCATATTGTGAAAAGTTCATTTGTTTGTAGAGGCGGTCGATCATTTAGGCAGCTGTGGGAAACCCTGAAGTTTTTAACTCGACAAACAAAGGAGCGACATCTATTAGAGATATGTGCAGTGGTATGTGTTATAAATACCGTCTATTAAACAATCTATGACAAAAGCATTAGAAGACCAGGGTGTGGTTGTCAAGCATTCAACATAAATTGGAAATGTAACTGTATATTTAGCTAACATTAAAACATCTGGAGAAAATGTCAATGAGTTGTAGGCGTCAATCAATCTATTGAAATGTATCTTTAAAATCTACAGTCTATAATATTTATAATATAAAATAATAAACGAAGTAAAAACATCTGAGGTATTTGAGGAAATAGGTCATGAAATGAACACATATGAACTACATATGACATATGCATATGACACAAATACAATTATTTGATTTTGACATTTCTTTCTGTAGATTCTATTTGATATCTTGGACAAAGACACTAGGGATCCTATTGACAGGACTCTGGCCTTTGACGTTACCGTATCTGACATTAATGACAACACACCAACCTTTGACTACCCTGTCATGAGAGCCAGTGTGAAGGAGAACCTGCCAGAAGGTAGGCTCATTCCTCCACTGTATGGAGCTGTATGGCAACAATAGCTCACCCATAGAGAAAAATAAAGAAAAAATACATTTAGTTTACTCTATTCTATTTGTTTTTTTCTATTACTCCCCCAACCCCAATAATCAGCTGTATACTCAGTGGTAAATGTATGCATCTTGTTATCTATCTTGCAATTTTATTCTGCCTTAGCTCACACCATGTCTGTCATTTGGCTGCTGTTAGAACTGGATTTCCCTCTGGGGATTAATTAGGGTGCCTGCTTTGCAAAGACGAGGCAAACTGCAGTGCGAAGCACATACATCAAAACCTGCGCCTAATACTATTTTAGCATTAACGTATATGCTTTCCCCCGAGAAGGGGCGTGGCCATAATTTCATATAACACAATCTATTTTTTTTGTCTATATACTATATTTGTGTGTGTGTGTATAGTATAAGTATAGGCAAATTTATTGTTTTATGTTGTGTTATGCTGTGTGTGTGCTTTGTGTATGTAATTCTTGATTTAAGATCAAGGCAAAATGCAGATGATGTGTGTAGGGTTTTGCTCTTAGAAGACTCTGGGTGGGTAGCTGGGCGTGACTACGGCAGGCACCCTCAAATTTTCCCTGGATTTTTTTCTAGTTCAAGTGTTACAATTACTGAAACACTAGAAATAACGAAATCAACGTGGATCAATCACTTTCTTGGTTGCTTCTTTTTGTACCAGAACAACAATGAGCGCTCTTCCATTTCTCCATCGTCCATTGTGTTTTCTATCCGCTTTGACCTTTGTGCTTTTAACTTTACTTTTCCTTTCTTTCCAAAGGCATTTTATGTGTATGTATGTGTATATACATATATAGGTATATATGTTATATATGTATGTATAGTATGTATATATGTTTATATACTGTATATATATATTTTTTAACTTACCGGTATTTGGTATATAGTTTGTTTTAAAATGTATGCAAAGTGTCTTGAAAGACGCTTACAATAAAATGTATTTTTATTTATTTTCAAAGGGCTGCTCCCAGTGCGGCTGCAGGCCAGGGACATGGACAAGCTGAAGACCATCAACTCCACCTTCACCATCAGCATTCTGTCACAGGAACCCAAAGAACCTAAGCTGCTCCTAGAGCAGAGTCCCGGGGCCAGGGTGGGGCAGCTGTCCTTCGAAGGGTGCTTTAACTATGATGTGAGGCTCCACTGGATGTATAAAAAAGAAAACACACAACACACCCACAACCTCACTCACATAAATGCACACATACACACACACATATTCCCCATCTGGGATCAATAAAGTACTTATCTTATCTTATATACACAGATATGCATGCTCACACACCCACCCATGCATGCATGCATACACGCACACACAGTCAAACAACTGTAATATGGTGGTTGTCCTGTTATTTTACAGAAAGTAAAAAAGTACAAGGTCATTGTTGAAGTGAAGGACCATGGGAAGCCGCCCCTCTCCTCCACTGCTGTGGTTAATCTGAATATTGTCGACAGCAACACTCATCCCCCCAAATTCAAGGCGAGAAAGGTAAAGGTTGGAGGGAACTTCATCTCACCTTAAATAAACAGAAAATGGGCCGATCGAGGGATTTAGCGCTGGACTCATTTTCTAACGTGCTTTCCTGTTACATGCAACGCCTGCGCATCCAGTACGAAGGGGAGATTGTGGAGATGGAAACCAACAAGGAGATTTTGCGTGTGGGAGTGGAAGATAAAGACACCCCTAAAACCCCCGGCTGGAAGGCCAAGTATTTCTTCATCAAGGGGAATGAAGACCAAAACTACAAAATCACCACAGATCCGAAGACAAACGAGGGAATCCTCACGGTGATCAAGGTACATTTTGGTTTTCCACACTCCTCAAAGACCAGAGTGACAGCGAGAACATTTGTGTAGCAGCCTATTTCAGAGCTTTGCGTAACTTTGATTCCACTATCAAAAAACCACAACAGATTGACATTTTTATTTTATTTTTCTCTTTCAGGGCAGCAATTTTGAAAGGAGAACCACAAACACCCTGCAGATCGGAGTGGAGAACGAGGAGAGCCTGTTTGTTTGCACCTCCAAGAAGGCCAAAACCACAACACCCCCCTCTCCGGACAGCGTCAACATCACCCTGAGAGTCATCGACGTCAACGACCCCCCTCAATTTGAGAGGAACGTGACGGACGTGTATCAAAAGGAAGAGGCGGAACCCGGTAAAATATTGTTCAAGCCAAAGATCACTGATGAGGATTCAGACATAACCAAGATCCGGTGGGTGGCTCTTCATGCCGGACTATTTTATGCAACACAACCTCTCTCTCTCTCTCCTCTTCTTTCCTGACTCTCTACCTGTGACCATGTTGTACCACCAGGTATGCGCTAGTTGAAGACCCCGCTCACTGGGCCAGCATCGACCCCAAGACAGGCATTGTCACAGCAGTGGCCAGAATGGACAGAGAGTCGCCGTTTGTTGACAACAGCAACATTTACCAAATCGTAGTCGCTGCCATAGATAACGGTACGAGATACATGACGGAACGCCACATAGACACATACACACATACAAGTACATATATACACATAAGTACACTGCAACATGTAATAAATGCATACATTTATGCACACGCAACATCTGTGGGTTTTAGGGGAGCCCCCAGCCACTGCCACCAGCACCATCCTGGTCCACTTGAGGGATGTCAACGATAACCTCCCAGTGCTGGTCAACAACAGTGTGGTGATGTGCGCCAACAAAGTCAACAAAGTCAACAAGGTGACGGTGTTTGCCTCAGACAAAGACGTAGCTCCGTTCAGCGGACCCTTCTCCTTCTCCCTGGCGGAGAAAGACGAGGCTCTGAAGAAGAATTGGAAACTTGACCCCGCCAGTGGTAAGCCGATCCATTTCCCACCCTGGATCTTTCTCTTGTTCTCTTTAGTTTAGTTTCAAACAATGTAGAGAATCAAATTTCAATGCAAACTTTTTCTTCTTCTTTTCTTCTGCTTCCCCTTCTTTGTTGTCTACAGGGGAGGAAGCAGGGCTGGTGGCTCTGAAGAACCTGCCCTATGGCAACTACTCGGTGCCGCTGGTCATCCAGGACCAGCAGGGCATGATCGGGGAGGACACGGTGCTGGCGGTGATTGTGTGCGACTGCGGTGGCGAGGACACGTGCCGCGGGAAGCTGCCGCTCTCATCCGGCATCGGCGCACCCACCATCGGACTGATCTTCGCTGCACTGCTCCTCCTCCTATTCGGTACGTCTGCTAACAATGCACAAATATAATTAGCAGATCTACCTGCTATACACCACCGAAGTGGCTTTTGTTGCTGCTCCTCCGATGACCAGTAAACAGGTAGTATGTTGTAAACTGGTTTATTGCAGGGTTGAGAACGTTTATGCAGGCAGAGCAGGTGGTATCCTGCTGACATATCCGCGCTCCTCTCGTGTGTGTGTGGTGATGGCTGGTTTATCTTGTGTGCCTTGATTTGCCAATGCACCACAGGTGTGCAGCCTCACCCAGCCCCAAAGCCTAATCAGCTTTGGGGCTAAACCAGCCATCAACCATACACACTCCACAATAATATATATCTATGTATATCTATATCTATATCTATATCTATAGATATATATACTGTATATATATATATATATATATATATATATATATATACAGTATACTTATTATTAAATTTGTATTTGATGTAATTACTTTTCTACTGCAGCTATTTACTCCATTAAAAATATCTGAACTAGAAAGTTTCTGAAGAAGTTTCCATGGGAAAATGACATAGCTATAACTGTAGCTACAACTCAAGCCACTAGAGGTTGCTAATGAGAAAACCTACATAGTGCAGGTTTAATAGATTACAAATTCTTCAGATTCAGATTAAGTAATTAATCCTTACTCCTCTGGTCAAGATATTAAAAATACATAATACATTTAAGTAAAAAATATTACACAATAACATATAACACACACACACAAAAAGTATGGTAAGGCCAAAAAATGTATGCGTGTATGTTCTGCTAAAGCTCTGGAGATAGGTATGGGATAATGCTGGACGAATGGACTTCATAGAGGCAACCTGTTCTGGCCTCCCTGTTGTCGATTAATTCCTGATAATGGACACCTCGAAGGGCATTATTCAGCTTATACCATGGTCACTTACCAAAGATTAAAAGTTTGTTGCTTTATATTTCAGGGCAACACTTTATATGGTTCCCTGGAAACACCTGTGGGTCTGACTCCAGCCAATAGGACGAACCTTAGATACGACTTGGGGGATAGAACGGTGTCCATTATCAGGAATTAATAGACACCCTGCAGCCAATCAGAATCGAGTATTCACCCAGACCATGGTATGAACTGGGATGTATGAGAACACGTTCAAACTGTACAAACCATCCATACACATTCACTCACCTCATTGGAACACATTTGCAGTGCTGCTGCTCCTCTTCAAGTGTGTGTGTGGCAAGCAGTTCCAGGACTCCATCATCCAGGATGAAGGCAACCAGACCCTCATCAAGTACAATGAGGAGGGAGGGGGTGCTCCATGCAAGGTGTGTGTGTGTGTGTGTGTCCGCACACACTGGGGTAAGGGGAGGTAGTAACAGATAAATATAACAGTATATGGCACTTCTTGGTTCAACCTTAAAATAATACATTCCAACAATTTATTTTTTCTTTAATCTTTCCCACCTGTAGTTGTATCCTGTTCAGCATTTCATTATCTTACCTAACCTTCAACATCCTCCTCCTCCTCCCCTCCTACAGACAGAGCCCACCTTCCTCCTCACCCCCACCAGCACGGCCATGACGGATGGACTGATGCTGGGCAACGGGCAGGTACACAAAAATGACGCAAATGACAAACATGTACACATACACATCCGCATATTGCTGTAACTGCACCATTTACATTTGTAAATGGAAGAAAATTAGACCCGCGTCCGCTTCCAAACCCGCTATTATAAAATGGTGATGAGATTTGCGGACAACCATACTTTGATCAGAGAAGTTGCCTGACTTGTTGCCAACCTTTTCAGCATGCACGTGAACCAAACTACAAAATGCATAGTCAATGTTTGACTTTATGGCACAATAGGCTTTCAAAATGTTATTGAACAGAAAACCTTTGAAAAAATTAAGCTGATTTTAACTAACCTGCGTGCAAATCACCCGCATATTATAAATACCGAAAAAAGGCTGATCCGCAACCGCCTACACCCACGGCTATAGTCAGGTCACACAGGCCAATTACTCATTCTGCGCAACTTTCAAAGGGAGACAATAACATGACTCTAGCTGTAATCATTGCATTGTTTGCCCAGAATGACGGGAGGATTCTTTGATTTTGTTTTGCGTGTCTTATGTTGGTATGTTGTTGTTGTTATTTTTATCCGGTCACTTCACTCATGCTCGATCTGTCGCTGCTTGCGAGGGCTATGCGTTTAATAGAACAAACATTAATTATATGCAACAAAATGTCTGTTTATTGGGAATGTGTGGATCATCCAGGGTCAGGTGATGGTGAAAATCAACATCAAGTACTCATCACATCTGGCTGAAGATTGTACTCTCTCGACAATACTAGACACTAGTGCAATGCATACCCAGAAAGGGTTGAAACAACATATTATACCACTCCCTATTATAACACAAAACACTATGCAAGAAAGAAGTGGGTTGCGAGTCACAGCTTTTTTCTTCTGCTTGCTCAGACATCTCAGATGTATCAGATGACGACCCAGGAGCAGAACTCCTACCAGAGCTCGGGGCGCATGCTGGTAAGACCCTTTTGTTTAGCAAAATGAACAAGAACATACATCACATGAAACCAGTATTATCAGTTGACTATATACTGTGTCAGTGGCTGGATTCTAACACACCCACAACCCCTTTCCCGGTTCTACATATACAACCTCACAGATGGGAAGCCAGAAACAGCAGAAACAGCAGCAGCAGCAGCACCAGCAGCAGCAGCAGCACCAGCAGCAGCAGCACCAGCAGCAGCACCAGCAGCAGCAGCAGCGCGCTGAAGACCAAGACGGTCGAAGCATGGTAGGCACTTGCAATGTCTTCTCTGTCCACAAGAGGCCGCTGTAGCCCTTTTAGTCATCCAATAGGACTGGATTTTCCCTTTTGAAGTTTTGAAACCATGTTATTTACTTACTTTCAGACCTCAATGTGGAATACAAATAGGATGATGTCCATCAGGGTAAGTTGCCTTCACTAAGTTACTTAAAGGTGCTATATGTAAAAAGATTATTGTACTAAATCATTAAATGACCATGATAGGTCATCAGAAATTAAGGAAACAAATACTGGCTTCTCTGACAACAATGCTACAGCCAATATGCTCTCCTTTGAAATTTCCATGCCAGGCCGGAATGTTTTTGTTTTGGTCTGTGTCTTTACTATTCTCAGAGTACCCCGGGTTGCCAGATATGAAACAAATTTGCACACAAATACAGCGTGCTGCAGCCATGGAAGCAAGCAAATGAACTGGATCAACTGAGATTGTAATAGATTCTACCTGACCTAAAAAGCCTCCTCCTCTTTTGAAAAAGCTCCATGACCACAGCCGTGCTAAAACATGGGTCAATCTTGGAGTCTTAAAGCATCATTAAAGTTTGTTAGAGGTTGGGTTGTGTAGTTACCTTGCCATGATGTAACTCCAAATATTGGCGAGATATCTTCAATAGTTGCTCTGTAGATTCAAACTTGATAATTCAAATGAGTGTTTTTCTCTTTCCCCCCCATTGACTTACACTGCACTCAAAGTCACACTTTTAGCACACAAATGAACATGAACAAAGCAGATACTGCCAATGTATAAAATAGCAAAACCCGGTACAGCGTTTTTTGGAAATTAAGGGAATTTTGTTATTAAGATAGGCAACGGAAACAAACAAAAACATGCCTATTGGTTGAGAGACAGTTTACGTATTCAGGATATCTATGGCGAATCATTGTAAACAGATGAAAAAAATGCTGGATCCAACATATGACAAGGAAATGACACTCTGGAGACCGGTGATGTAGGCGGGATCGCTTGGGAGATTGGCAACATAGACAGGGCCACTCTGGAGGGCGGCGGTGTAGATTGGGCCATTCTGGAGGCTGTTGACGTAAGCAGGACTGCTCTGGAGGCCGGCGGCAAAGACTGGGCCACTCTGGAGGCCGGCGACGAATGCTGAGCCACTCTGGAGGCCGGCGAACGAAGCTGAAGGTCAGGACAGGCAGCTGGATAGGTGACCAGCGGCTGGGGAACTGGCGGGGGCTGCCGAATGGGGTACTGGGAAATCAGGCTGGGTGTTGGCGAGGATGACCAACAGTCTCCGTGGCGCTGGGCAGCTGAGTCTCCGTGGCACTGGGCAGTTGAGTCTCCGTGGTGCTGGGCAGCTGAGTCTCTGTGGCGCTGTGTAGCTGAGGCTCAGGGCTAGCCAGCTCAGCCTCTGGCTCAGGGCTAGGAGGTTCAGGAACAGGGATAGGGATAGGAAGGTCAGGAACAGGGATAGGAAGGTCAGGAACAGGGATAGGGATAGGAAGGTCAGGAACAGGGATAGGGATAGGAAAGTCAGGAACAGGGATAGGAAGGTCAGGAACAGGGATAGGGATAGGAAGGTCAGGAACAGGGATAGGAAGGTCAGGAACAGGGATAGGGATAGGAAGGTCAGGAACAGGGATGGGTAGCGATGCTGGGTATTTGGGTCTGCCAATGATGTTGGGAACCACAATGACCACACCTTCTGGGGCCTCCACAGTTCCCCCTGAAGATAGCCAGGTTAGTCAAGTTTAGCATGATGACGGCTAACTAACTGAGGTGCTGGCTGAAGGTTAGCATGCTGGCGCTAGCTAACTGAGGTGCCAGCTGAAGGTTAGCATGCTGGCGGCTAGCTAACTGAGGCGCTGGCTGAAGGTTAGCATGCTGGTGGCTAGCAGGCCGGGAAGCACACTAAGCATCCAGGGTGTTGAAGAGTGCCACAGACAGACAAGCCTGGGGCCCTTCCTCCAACAACTTTAGGTATAGGTATCTGCTTTGTTTGCGTTCATTTGTGTGCTAAAAGTGTGACTTTGATACCTATTTCGTGGCACAATGTAAGTCAATGGGGGAGAGAAAAAAACACTATTTTGGATTATTACGTTTGAATCTACGGAGCAACTATTGAAGATATCTCGCCAATATTTGGAGTTACATTATGGAAAGGTAACTACACAACCCAAACCTCTAACAAACTTTAATGATGCTTTAATCTTGCACTTGTCTCATATAATGTTTTGCTCGGCTTGTCTTGCTTCCTGTTCGTTCAGTGTTCTCAACCTGGCAACACGCATGAGCTTCCAGTCTGGGGAGGAGGGGCGGGTGGGCGGAGACAACTCTCTCCAATATTGTTAATTTGGACTGCAGTACCCCTTTTAAAGGCTTGGTGTCATTGTTACATATAGCACCTTTAATTGACTGCTTCTTATAGCATGCTGTTCAACTTTTGGGTACGATTATATTTTCCATAATCAATTTTATCACAATTCTCTCTATCTCTCTCTTTTTTAGAATGGTTCAGGCAAATACTCACAGACCTCCACCCTGTTCTCGGATCAGCTCATCGCACATCACATAGACAGCGTAAGATCTATAAAACTGCCCGCCGATGCTGCTATATGTTCCTAACTTTATGTTGCACTAAATCACCAACTCTACACTATGGACAGGCTAATAGCGCTTAAGCTGTTAGTCAATGATGCTGTTTAGTAGTTGACCTAGCCTGGCCTATCCAATATGGAGGCGACGCTGACGTACGATCCAAAGGCCAATGCGGCGTCTATGATCTGGAACACCTCAGTTTGATTTTTCGATAACGCCAAGGGGCGTTATCAACGGGCGCAGACCAAAAGGCCTCTGGTTGCAATTGGATAGACCTACAAACAATCACAGCAACAAAATGTGTGACGTAGCAGCGTAGGTAAATTAAACTTAAACCAAATCCTGTCGGAAGTACGGCAACACATCTTTCTTATCAACAAAAGTAAAACAGTAGTTGTTTGTTCTTCTTTTAGAGACAATATACCATTCAGTTTGTTTAATACTGTCGCGATAGCAGATTCAACAGACCGTTTCACATCAGCGGCAGCCATCTTGGTTGTTTACGAAAATGCCTCAGCAGTGCTCCTCTGTACAGTCATCATATCAAACCTGCCCCATATTAGATAAACGGTTGTGATTGGCCCGACATGGGCCAGGTTGGCTGGAAATCTGTCTGAACAGGAGGGCATGTTCATGCACGCTCACATGTATGCGCTTATGCACCCACCATACCATTTCAGCGCTTAGCACACCTCAGATCACTGTCACCGGCAATTGCCCTCCTGAAGTAAGTCGCAACAGTGCTACTTCCCGCTTGTAGCCACCGCTTTTGTTTGGCTGTCTTTATTTGATCTTTTATGTCGGCATTTCCACCATATGCGACCGAAAATGTTTTCACTTTCATTGCCAGCTACTTCACAAAGAAAAATCCTTCTGGAGGTCTTTAGAAAAGACCGACTTTCTCTTCGGCATGACAGCTAACCATTAGTGTACTGGCAGATTCTGTCAGACAGAACCACAAGCGTCATAGGCTAGCAACAGCCTTGACAACGACACATTGATTGATTGACACACATACAGACAAATCAGTGTTGAATTCAGACGCGTGGTGCATTGTTTATGTTTTTTGATTGGTTAGGTAATAATGAGTTGGACAGACCATGATAAACATCTATGTAAGCGCTGAAAACAAGCATATTATTAATACTATTATTAATACTATTCTAATTGTGGTGAAAACCGGGACAATTTGGCACTGAATGTTGAAAACCGGGACATTTTAGTGTTTAAAGGCCCTGGATACGTGGCTTGAAATAATAAAAATGCATATATCTCTGTCGGTGGCGGGCGGGTGACAGCAGGCGTGTGACAGCAGGCGTGTTCTTCTCAAACCCCCAAGCTTTTCCCTGAAGCAAACACCGTGAGCCTTCACGGTGTTTGTTGCGTGGCTCAAGGGAGCCACGCAACAATCAACTCTCGAATACGAACTCAGATCAGATGAGACGACCCGCTGAACTTAAAGGTGTCATTGCATCGTTTTGTCATCAATTTTGCGTGGTCTCTAGTATTAATGAATGCCCTCTGAGCCGGTTTTGGCTCCTGTGTGCATGTTTCAGGCTGTTCTAGTTAGGCAAATGATGTGGGTGGAAAGAATGACCCGTTTTCGGCCCTCATGAATATTCGTGACGTTTAAATGACTTGCCTCTGATTGGCTAACAGCACTGCCCGTCACAATGATGTTAGCCAATCAGAGGCGAATATTGCGTCTAGCCTCTCTAGTGCATTATCAACACTAACCTGGCACCGTTCTGTCAACTGTACCGTGCTACGAACTGATGCACAAAATGTCTTCGGAGATACAGCCACTTGTACTCGCACTTATATCCACTTGGTCAAATCCACCAACCACACAATAGTAAACCAACGGTACATTTTTATTATGTATTTGGAATCTACCACCACTAATATATTTCAACAGCATTTGGCTGGTGGCTGGTGCTAATTTCCATCTCTGGCTTGTGCCCATTTCATACATGCTTCGTGGACAGAGTCCTCGCGCCAGCCCCCGTCAACAAATACAATCACGGACAGAGTCCTCGCGCCAGCCACCGCCAACAAATGCAATCGCGGACAGAGTCCTCATGCCCCCCCCCTTAAAGTAAACTTCGAGCATCTTTTAAGTATCTCGAGGCCGGGCA